>APFE030711056.1:27549-47576 GCA_000404065.3 Pinus taeda | reverse complement strand
GGGAAACAGTTGGGCCACATGCTATAGGAGGTGAGTAACAAGTAAAACCCATGAACTCCACCCAAAATTAAGGAAATTTTAATATTTTTAAGTGTTTTAACATATGTACGCGGGTTGGGTATATGTTGACCCTCGTGTACATGATTTTATCATAGAGAAAAGTAGCGTATAGGGAATAAAACACTGTTTTTTAGATTTTAGACCAAGTCTGGAGGGAAGGGTTGCCCTAGGCCATAGTCAGAGCATTAGATCTCCCAAGAGTGGTAAATGGTGCTATAACATATTGCGTCCGGATATTCAGAATACTCACGAACCCTTGCATCTAGAAAACATTCTTGCATTGGATCTGAGCGGATCTACGGTCTTAGTGATTTGGGTTTGTAGACTGTAGGTAAATGTCATTCTCGACAAAGTTGGGGTCATTTGTTTGTGATGAAGCGGTGAGCAATGGCTCTACAACTACATTTGCCTTGAAGGCGGAATGGCGGAAACACCCTCATCATACACACAGGTAACACATAACAGACCTACTTTCCCTCTCATTTAACTGTTTTCTCTACTATTGATTGGCACTTATACTCGTAACCCTAAACCCTTTATTCAACCCCTGCACAGGTCGGTTTGTTGATAGCTGGTTCTCGGTGCTGGAGGGATGCGCCATGGTTTCGCTCTATAACCAGAGGTAACCTATGCAGGCATGTGTATCTCATATAGGGTTCCTTATTATTTTTATGAGAGATTGATATAATAAAGTGTCGATTTCAGGTGTAGAGGGACGCTTGTTGTTCAACAACTTCATCATCAGGTAAACTCATTTGTCTACATTCGTAATTCTTCCTTAATACTTCTTTTAATTACTTCTTAGGATTAAATTAGTATGTTAACTGTCTACAAGTATGCTCTATGGAGGGTTTTAAGCATGAATACTCAGAGGTCGTTCTTTTGGAGCAAAGCTGCGCCCTGACACGATTTCTGCCTTCGCGTATAGTTTGGTTCCTCTCTAATTGTAGGGCGAGTTTCCGAAGGCCATCTCAATTTTAATGGAGGACTGATAGATTGTTAGGTTTTCATTTATGTTATCGTATTAGCTAATTCGACAGTCGAAGTATTAGAGTTGTCCAGAAGATACATAGATCTAGGGTTTTGGCGGACTAGAATGATGGGAACGTCTACGCTTAATCTTGAGCCCGATAGTTACACTGCTATTTTCACTTTATCAATTTAAGCATATTGCTTAACATAGGGTTGAATACTTCACGGTAAATTGTTATACTATTTTAAATACAATTACTTTGTTCTGCTCTTTTTTGAAAGGCTTCGTCGTCAGGGTTTTCCCAATATGGGTCTGACCACCAAGCATTTATAAAACGCATAACTGTTCAACTGGGGTAATTCTTAAAATATTTGATTCTTATTTCTGTTATCGTGGCCATAATTCTGTGTTATCAATCTTTTTTCTAATGGGTTTTTTCTTTTAACTTAGGTATTGAACAGTTCTTGTCAGAAATCAATAAGTACTTTAAATAGTTATTGATATATATTATCTAATGAATGTGAATCCCGCAACTTTGCATTTCCGTGTGTTTCTTTTGATTAATGAGGGTTGAAGGGAAAGCATATTATTATTCATAGATAAACCGAGTTACAGTTACAGGTCGAAGCAATTCTATAGGCTAATAAAGTCTTCTGTGTAATAAATAGTAGTTAGGACATAATACGAGTCACTGTTCTTCTACGGAAATTGGTCTTGTTCTTTTTCTTAAGGCTTGAAACAATTGTTATATTTCATTTCAGAAGATGGGAATAAATTTCATTCCGTTATTTTCTTGATGCAATGATATGTATAACTAACTGACAGTATTGAAATTATACAAGAATGGACGGTCTGAAAATTTCTACTGACAGAATCATACTATTGATTCGTTAGCATATTAACTTGTGCATTTACTAAAATAAAGCGACAAACCTTTTTCCTACTGATATAAAAGACAGAATTGCTACTTATCTATTTCCCTGTTTTACTTGTAAGCATGGATGTATTTTCTCTGCCTGGAAAGTCTCTCCACCCAACCATGGATCTGGCGATTACGTCCAAAATCCCCCTCTGAGCTCTTCTAGCTCCTGACAGTGGCTAAAAAATATTGGTACCTTGGGTGTTCGGACTATGTCCAGCCTCAAGTCTGATACCTTTTGGCTGTTATCCAAGGTCTTTTTCCCACTAGATTTGTTCCCACTAGCTAGTTTGTCCAGCTCCAGGAAGAAACCATTCACAACAGTATTCCCTCTCTAACATTTCTTTTCCACACCCCTAGGGTTCTGTCATTCCTCTTTTCCAAGGGAAAGATTGAAAAACTGCTGGTAACTGTTTCAGGAGTTATTTTAACTGATTCTTCAGTTCTTTTAAAATTGATTAAATTTTTTAAATTAATAATTAACATCATATGTTCTGGCTTTGTACACACTTTAGGTAATACGAAAGTAAAAATTGACAGTAATAAGTAAAACTTTGTAAAATAATTGTTGGTGTGTGAGTGGGTGTTATAGCTCCCTCCTCTTGAGAGGAACACAGTCCCTGGTGTTCTTTTCAAGAAAACAGTGTCGAGTATGCTTCCTGCATATCTTCCTCCTCTTCCCAAGTAGCCTCATCTGGGCCAAAGTACATTCTATTGCACTTTAACCTCGGTGATGGCTCGTTTTCGCAAGATGGTTTCTTTCTGATCGAGGATACCAAGAGGCTCTGCCAGAAACTCTCCCTTAGGTTCGACCTGTATATTTTCCCATTTAATAATATGTCAAGGATTGTACACATATTTCTTTAACAAAGACACATGAAAAACATTATGGACTCAGATATGGCCTGGGAGTGCTAGCTTGTATGCCACGGGCCCAATCCATCCCAATATTTGAAAGGGTCCACAGTACCAAGGTGCTAATTTAGCACAACCCTTCCACTGCAAAGTACTTTTCTAGGGTTTAACTTTCAAATACACATGATCCCCCAATTGGAACTCTTTATGATTTCTCTTCTTATCTGCATACACCTTTTTCCTATCCTAAGTGGCTTTCAAGTTTTGGCGAATTTTTTTAACAGCGACCTCCATTTCAGCTAAAATATCAAGACCCAATGCTAACTTATTAACTGTACTATTCCAATCAGTGTGCACTCGGCACTTTCTTCCGTACAACACCTCAAAAGGGCTTATCCCCAATCATTCGTGATGTCCATTATTGTAGGCAAACTCTACTAAGTGGAGATAGTCCTCCCACTTGTGTGGTTGTCTCATTACAAACATCCACAACATGTCTTCCAATACTTGATTCACTCGCTTTGTCTATCCATTTTTCTATTGATGGTAGGCAGTACTAAATTGAATCTGAGTACCTAACCCATCATAGAGGGTTTTCCAAAATGTGGATGTGAATTTGACATCCCTATCAGAAATTACTACTCAGGGTATTCCATGTAGTCGGAAGATTTCCCTCATAAATATGTTTGTGATCTCCACTGTCTTGTAGGTGGAATTTACGAGTATGAAAGGAGCAGTATTGCTCAGCTTATCCACCATGACCATGATTGATTCATGCTACTTATTAGTAAAAGGTAACCTGATAATAAAGTCTAGGGTGATCATCTCCCATTTCCACTCAGGAATGGGTAATGGTTGTAACGGACCAGTAAGATGTTGATGTTCTGCTTTCACCAATTGGTATCTAAGAATTTTGATAGATATTCAGCCACATATTTCCTCAAACATGGCTAGAAATAACTTTTCCTAATGGCAGAAAATAGTTTCTGGTATCCTGGGTGAGTGGCATAAGGCTTTCCATGGAATTCATCCAATACTAATTGCTTCACAGAATTTTGGTTAGGAATATATATTATGTTTCTAAATGTTAGAATTTTTTCAAGATTAATACCATAATCAAACGGTTTCCCCTTCGCCTAAGCTTTCGAGGCTCACTGCCAAAGGAATGCATACTCTGGGTCTTTGAGGGATGCTTCTCAGATGACCTTTGATAGGTTAGATTGTACATGGCTGAATTTCACTTCATAAATGCAATGTATTTTTCTGCTTAACGCATATGCTACTTGGTTTTCCTTCCCCTTGAGGTGCTTCATATCAAAGTCGAATTCACTAAAGATTGCAGTCCATCTAGCCTGCCGAGCATTTAAACTAGACTAGTTAAAGAAGTTTGTAAGACTGCTATGATTAGTCAATATCAGAAATTTATTTCCTAGGAGATAGTGCCACCACATTTTGAGCGCGTGTACTACTGCGTTCCATTCCAAATCATATGTTGAGTATCGCTATTCATAATCCTTTAGTTTATGCGATTCATAGGCTATGACCTTTCCTTCTTGTGTTAGTACACCACCGACAACTTCCTTACTCACGTCTGTGCATACCACAAATTATTTTTCCAGATCCGCTACCTTTAGCATCGGTGTGGTAGTAAGTAATTGTTTCAGCTGCTCAAAACTTTGCTGAACTTCCACTATCTAGAGGAACACATGCCCTTTTTTTTGTAACATGGTCAAAGGAAAAGCTATCTTTGAAAAGCCTTTAATGAATCAACAGTAATAACCTGCTAGGCCCAAAAAGGATCTTATGTCAGCAACATTTTTTGGAGTGGTCCATTCCATAATAGTTTTGATCTTTTCTGGATCCACCACTATTCCCTCAGCTGATATAGCATGGCCTAAGTATTGAATTTGACTTTTGTAAAAATCGCACTTACTATACTTTGCGTACAACTAATTATCTTGCAAAATCTGCAATATTATTCTTAAGCATGCTCCTCCTGATTTTTTGAATAAATTAGTATATCGTCAATAAAAAACAGTACAAACTTATCTAAAAATGGTTGAAAAATGCCATGCATTAAGCTCATGAAAGTGGTTGGAGCAATGGTAAGGCCGAAAGGCAGTACCACAAACTCGTAATGACCATAACGAGTTCAGAAGGTGGTTTTGCAGATGTCTTCATCCTTTATTTTGATCTGGTGGTAACCAGACCTTAAGTTGATTTTTGAAAATATGCTAGCTTCCTGCACTTGATCAAATAAATCATCAATATGGGGTAAAGGGTACTTATTTTTGACCGTTAGTTTATTTAGCTGACGATAATCAATGGATAATCTTACGGTCCCATCCTTCTTATGCAAAAACAACACAGGGGCTCCCCAAGGAGATACACTAAGGCAGATGTATACTTTATCCAAAAGTTCCTGAAGCTGCATTTTGAGTTGTGTTAACTCAGGAATGCTCATGTGGTAAGGGGATTTCGAAACAGGAGTTGTTCCAGGTATTAGCTTGATGGTAAAATCAATATCACATCTAGGTGGCAGCCCCAGGATGGATTTAGGGAACACATCCATGAAATCCTGAATCACTGGAATATTCTCCAATGAAGTCATCTTGTTTCGGTCATTTATGTATCCTACTTGGACAACATAAATCTAGCAGCCTTTTCTAATGCATCTTCCGAGCTAGTTAGCTGTAATAGGACGTAATTTAAGGTTTTTCTTGATTCCTTGAATTTCCTTTCATTGTCCCAACCCTGTGAGATAGCTTACATATTTCTATTTATAGTCAACTAGGGACCAACGCCCTTCCAACTAGTCCATACCTATTAATACATCATACGAACCCAAGGGAAGTATATTAAGATCAACATGGATGGGTTGTCCTGAAACTGTTATAGGGCACTTTTTTGTTTTTGCTGTCACCCTTGTCTTTGTTCTGGTGGCTAGTTGAACTAGCCAAGATTTCTTAAATTTACATCTTTGTAGCTGACACTTCTCTACCACTTTAGGACTAATGTAGCTTAGGCTAGCACCTGGATAAAATAAAACAGAAACAGGTTGATCAACAATCATACCTACGCACTCGATCATGGTGGGTTGGTATTCCACTTGGTGATCATCCAGAGTAGCGTTAATTCTGGGCATGCTCCTTCCTACATCTCCAACTGTGGAGGCCTCTTGCATATTTGAGAGTTGTTCTATTCTGGCCCTGTGCAAATAGTTATTGTAGTAATGAGATTCCTCGCATCTCCAACATTGTATAGGTTGTTTTGGAAGTTGATTAGTAGCAGGTTTACTAACTCCATTTGTTTGTCTATTCTCAGTGTAAGCTGGGATTTTGGGTGGGTTCCTTGCAATTTTTTTGAAAGTTCTTTGCTAATTATTTCTACTATTTGAGACTTTCAGTTGTCTATTTGGGGGTAAGTTCCTCATTTTTCCTGCCAATGGTTCCTTTGGGACCCTCGTTCTTCTATTTCATTTGCTGATAATAGATACGGGCCTTTCACACTGCATCATCCATTGTTCTAGGATAATAAAATTCTAACTTTTCCTTCATGAAGTTGGGTAGACTGCTAATAAACCGCTAAATTTTAGCTTTTTCCTCCTGCATGTACGAGACATATCGTAACAAGGAGGTAAACTGCTTCACATACTCGTCCATGGTCAAGGTTCCCAATCTTAACTCATGGAACTTGTTTTATTTTTCATCGTAATAACATTCACTTAAATATTTGTCCTTAAAATGTTTCAGGTACCACATCTTTTGTTCTTCATCAATTTTTCTTACAGTTTTAATATCTTCCCACCAGAGAGTAGCTTTTCCCCTTAACTAGTAGACTGCTAGTCATGCCTTAAGTTTGTCAGTATATCCATGTCGATCAGCCATGCTTCAGTTGCTTCTTCAGATTTCATTCAAATTATGACAGTTTTTATTTTCTTGAATTCACCTTGTAATTCCACTTTCTGTCTTTTGGACTTTGTTTGGTCAAAAACATTATCCAAACATCCTTCTTCATCCTCCTTATGTCCCTTTGCTGACTCGGCCTTATCATCGCCGTGATGGGCTGTTGGGATCTTATCCCTGTTCTTAGTACTGGGATTTGGTCCTCGTTGATTCTATCGGTTAGACATGATTTTAAGGATATTTTCTTGTTCTTGTCTTAGTCATTCATTGTCTGTCCTTAAATTCATCATTTCAGTACGTAGTTGTTGCACTGTTTCAAGCAGTGCAACATTGGCTTGTCCGGATTCTTCTCCCAGCTGTATCCATATATCTAGGCTGGCCTCAACATAAGGCACTTCCGGCTGGTGTGGTATTCTGGGGCTTCCCTGCATTTATGTTCTTTGGTTCTTTCCTCTGTCTCTGTGTACGCATTTACACTTACGTGGTTAGTATTACTAATTATACACAAGCATATTTCATTATATATATAATATATATTAATATATATATATATATAATATTAATATATATATAATATATATATATATATATAATATATATTTATATATATTATATATATATTTCTTTTGTTGTTCATATCTGTAGGTGTATATTTTGAGCCCATAAGTCTTAGTGTGCGAACATGTCACTTTGATACCATTTGTAACATCATAACCCCAAAGAATTTTTTTACGAAGCCTATAAGTTTTCTCTTTCAAATATCTATATTAGCTGGAATGGACCTTATCAACTATATGAATTGACTATATGACAAATCCCCAGCACATACCAAATGTTCATTATGGTTGTTACCCTTAGTTTGCACTTTATACTAATTTAGACTTTGGGATAATGCTGACATGCAACTAGTGTTAATGCCTCCCACGCTAGCATCCCCCGAAAGGTGCCCCTCAATTAAGGTGGGAGAGCCCCGAGGCTGTTCCCTGACACCACAGTCCTCACTTCACTGTAATTACAGTCCGACATTAATGCTATTGAGTCCGAAAATTCGTAATACTCGCGAACCCTTGCATCTCGCAAACATTCTACTGTTGGACCTGATCGGATCTACGACCTTAGTGATTTGGGTTTGTAGGCTGTAGCTAAATGCCATTCTCGCTGAAGTCGGGGTCATTTGTTTGTGACGAAGTGGTGAACAATGGCTATGCAACTGCATGTGCCCTGAAGGAGGAATGGCATAAATGCCCTCATCATACACACAGGTAACACATAACAGGCCTACTTTCCCTCTCGTTTAATTGTTTTCTCTGCTATCGATTGGCACTTACGTTCGTAGCCCTGAACCCTTTATTTGACCCCTACACAGGTGGGTTTTTTGATAGCTGGTTCTCGGTGCTGGAGGGATGCGTCATGGTTTCGCTCTATAACTAGATGTAACCTATTCAGGCCTATGTATCTCATATAGGGTTCCTTGTTATTTTTATGAGAGCTCGATATAATAAAGTGTCGATTTCAGGTGTAGAAGGATGCTTACTGTTTGGCAACTTCATCATAAGGTAAACTCATTTGTCCGCATTTGTAATTCTTCCTTAATACTTCTTTTAATTACTTCTTAGGCTTACATTAGTATGTTAACCATCTGTAGGTATGCCCTATGGAGGGTTTTAAGCATGAATACTCAGAGGTCGTTCTTTTGGAGCAAAGCTATGTCCTGACCATGGTTTCTTCCTTTGCGTATAGGTTGGTTCCTCTCCAGTTGTAGGGCGAGTTTTCGAAGGAAATCTTAGTTTAAATGGAGGAATGATAGATTGTTAGGTTTTCATTATGTTATTGTGTTAGCTAATTTGACAACCAAAGTATTAGAGTTGTCAAGAGGATACATAGATCTAGGGTTTTTGCAGACTAGAATGATTGGAACGTCTATGCTCAATCTTGAGCCTGATAGTTACACTGTTGTTTTGACTATGAAATTTTAGCATATCGCTTAACATAGGGTTGAATACTTCGCTGTAAATTGTTATACTATTTTAAATACAATTACTTTGTTCTGCTCTTTTTTGAAAGGCTTCGTCGTTAGGGTTTTCCCAATATAGGTCTGACCACCAAGCATTTTAAAACACATAGCTATTTAGCTGGGGTAATTCTTAATAGATTTGGTTCTTTTTCTGTTTCTGTGGCCATAATTCTGTGTTATCAATGTTTACTGTAATGGGTTTTTTTTCTTTTAACTTAGGTACTGAACAGTTCTTGTGAGAAATCAATCAGTACTTTAAATAGTTACTGATATATACTGTCTGGTGAATGTGAATCCCACATCTTGCCATTTCCATGTGTTTCTTTTGATTATGAGGGTTGAAGGGAAAGCATATTATTGTTAATAGATCGACCGAGGTACAGTTACAGGTCGAAGCAATTCTATAGGCTAATAAAGTCTTTTGTGTAATAAATAGTATTTAGGACATAATATGAGTTATTGTTCTTCGACGGAAATTGGTCTTGTTCTTTTGCTTAAGGCTTGAAACAACTGTTATCTTTCATTTTAGAAGACAGGAATAAAATTCGTTACCTTATTTTCTTGATGCAATGATATGTATAACTAAATGACAGTATTGAAATTATATGGACAGTCTGAAATTTGCTACTGACATAATCACACTATTCATTCGTTAGCATATTACCCTGTGCATTTACTAAAATAAAGTGACAAACCTTTTTCTTACTGATATAAAACACAAAATTGCTACTTATCTGTTTCCTGCTTTACTTGTAAGCATGCATGTATTTTCTATGCCTGGAAAGTCTCTCCACCCAACCATGGATCTGTCGATTACATCCAGAACCCCCCTTCAGCATATTAACCTGTGCATTTACTAAAATAAAGTGACAAACCTTTTTCTTACTGATATAAAACATAGAATTGCTACTTATCTGTTTCCTGCTTTACTTGTAAGCATGCATGTATTTTCTCTGCCTGGAAAGTCTCTCCACCCAACCATGGATCTGTCGATTACATCCAGAACCCCCCTCCGAGCTCTTCCAGCTTCTGATAATGGCTAAAACAGCTTGGTACCTTGGACGTCTGGACTATGTACAACCTCAAGTCTCATACCTTTCAGCTGTTATCCAAGGTCTAATCCAGCTCCAAGAAGAAACCATTCACAACAGTATTCCCTGTCTTGTCTAGCTCCAAGAAAAAACCATTCACAAGAGTATTCCCTCTCTAACAATTCTTTTCCACAACCCAGGGTTCTGCCATTTGTCTTTTTCAAGGGAAAGATGGCAAAATTGCTGGTAACTATTTCAGGAGTTATTTGAACTGATTCTTTAGTTCTTTTAAAATTAATCAAATTCTTTAAATTAATAATTAACATCATATGTCCTGGATTTGCACACACTTCAGGTAATACGAAAGTAAAAATTGACAGTAATAAGTAAAACTTTGTAAAATAACTCTTGGTGGTGTTACATTTGCATTTCACAACTATAAGAAACAACTCATACTCATGAAATCAATAAAATTACTATATGTTAGATGTTAGAGAATCATAGTAGACGTCACATTAAAATATAACATATAAATAGTAGTTATTATAAATTAACATCCATTTTACCATATAAATTAAAATAATGATTATGTAACCATATTTAATTTAATTACTAAGCACATAAAAATTTAATATTTACAATATAACAAGATTCTTAACTATGAATATTCATCCCATTTTATTATGGATATTATTAACTTCTATATAGATTTTCTTACAATACCATGGACCAATACCATGGATTATCAATACCACGTACCCAAATACTTTAACTTATTTTTTTATAAATATTTTAATTTAATTTAATTTACTAACATTTTAAAATTAAAACTTAATACCTACAATAAATATATAATATAACAAGATTATTAACCATGGATATTCATCCCATTTTACAATAGACATTATTAACTTATAAATAGGCTTTGTTACAATACTATGGGCGAATACCATTGGCTTATCAATACTACTTTCCCAAAAATCATAATTCATTTGTAAGTATTTTATTTTAATTTAGTTTTATAACATTTTTGAAACTAACATTTTTTAACAATATTTTTAATGATGGATATTCACCGCCATTTTACCATGGATATTATTAACTAGTAAATAGGCTTTGTTACAATACCATGGGCCAATATCATGGCTTATCCAAATTTTCTCAAAAACCATAACTTACCTCAAAATCCAAATATTTGATTTTAATTTTATTTTATAACATTTTTAAATTAAATCTAAAAGAAAAGAGCTATAGGATTCAAGATAAGAATTTCAAATCTTAAGCATGTGTCGTGAGGTGAGCGTTTTGTTTGATTGAACACATTAAAAGAAGATAGATGGGGAGACACTGACTTGAGTTAGTGGAACGTCAATTCCATGTCTGCTTTACAGTTGGCCATTTTACGAGGTCTAGTTTTTCTTGTATGTAGAGTATCGTCTCTTTTTTGGCAGGTGGAACGTCAATTCCATGTCTGCTTTATAGTTGGCCATTTTACGAGGTCTAGTTTTTCTTGTATGTAGAGTATCGTCTCTTTTTTGGCAGGATGCATACGTTTCGATCATGCCATACACCTCTGGAAATGTTAAAGGTAGAGGTGAGCATCTTTCCTTTTGAATGGAGGATACGTGTCAAAGTTTCATTACATGCAATGCAATAAAGAAACACGAAAGTTAAATCATTGTGGACCCCACATGCATAAAGAGAGGAAGGTCAATAGTTATTCCATTCTACACCACAATTTATCCCTAGGGACTGTATCAAATGCTTTTTTCAAGTCAACTAAGCAGCAAAATACTTCTTCTTTGTCCTCCCAAACCTTTTCAACAATGTGTCTCAATGTGATACCATGATCTATTGTAGAATCTTTCGGCCTAAAATCCGCTTGTCCTTTTGCCCTATTTTCTTTTACTTGTGCCCACTTACTAATTTTCTCTTCTACCATGTTGCTGAAAAGCTTTGCAAACAAAGGATTGATCATAATTGTTCTATAGTTGGATGGATTATTAATGTATCCATTTTTAAAAAGAGGTATTGCTAGGCTAGTTGTCTAGACTCTTGGGAATCCTTGCTGAATGATGTTGTTGAATATTTCCATGATGTGTAGTGCAAGAGCGTTCATTCCCCATTTTAGATACTCTGCTTGAAGTTCAACCAAGTCCTTTTCCTTTCTTGTTTTCAATTTCTTAATTCCATTCTCCACCTCCTGTAATGTGAAGAGCTTTGAAATTTTTTTTAATTCCATTCTCCCTTGCATATTCAAACCATTGATTGGATTTAATATTATTTTCAATTTGCTTCTTCCTTTGTTGCAGTTCCTGCCAGAAAACATATTGATTATTCTTGCTTAAATATATTAACTCTTCTCTCCTTGTTTGCATGAACTCATCTTTTTTCCTTTTTAGTACCTGCTTATATAACTTTACATTCATCTTCTCCTTTCCTGTCTTTTTCAAGGTTCTCCTTGCCATTTTGCATTCCTCATCAAACCAAGCATTTATAGGAAAACAATTTGATGCTGATTTCTTATTTTTTGTTCTTTTGCACTTCTCAAGTGCACTTTGAATTATATTTGTTAACTCATGATTGTTGAAGATTTTGAAACCAGTTTTCTCCTTCTGAATTAATCTCTCTAACATTGTCTTGAAGATAGTACAATTTTCTTGTGTTAGAAGAATTTTTCCCTTTGATAGTGATTTTCGAGAGCATTGGGTTTTCCAACTATGATGCCTTTCTTCTAACCATGGTAACCTTATATAAATAGCGTTATGGTCTGATTTTAAGTCCCAAATATGCTCTACAATACTAACTTCGTCTATCTTTTCTGTCAAGCTTTTTGAACACATCACATAGTCCACAACACTCTCCCCATTGTATGTGTTGCAAGTGAAGTTCCTAGACCTTTTCCATCTATCTAGACCATTGCAAATAATTAAGTTGAAATGCCCACATAGTGTAAGCAACTCCTCTCCAAAATGATTGCTAACTTTCTCATCTTCTAAACACCTCACCCATTGGGGATTCTCCTCTTCAATGAGCCAAATAGGATTGTTATCCTCTTCGCAACAAATAATGCTACCTTGATTATTTGTTGTTCTAGGATTGAAATCTCCCACTAAAAGAACTTCTCCCTGTTGAGAGTACCCGACAATATCTTGTTTTAAAGCTGCATACGGATCTTGTTGTCAAGCCCCTTATTTTTGTAAGATTTTTAGACTTGAGGGGCAAAATAACATGTTGCAATTCTTATGTGATTCTCATTCTCTGATATTTTCAACCATAAATATTGTTTATTTGCATATTCTTTAATTAACTGAATGTGATGGAATTCTTTTTCTTTCACTAAAACTAGTATCCCCACGTACCCTTTGCCATTTTATGCTACCTTATTCCAAACTACCAACTTCAAATAACCGTCAAACACAGGAGTTTTGCAACCATCATGCTCCTGAGTTTTCGTGAGACAAATTATGTTTCTACCTTCCGCAATAGGCCATAACACAGGTCCACTCCTCCAAGGGTAACCTCTACAATTCGAACAGACTAAACTTAGGTAGACGTGGGTACACCTAGGTAGACCTGGGTATAAGAAACAACTTGCACATAACATATATTCCTATTATTAAATAAATTCTCGTTTCTTTGAAGCTTAGCTAGCAATATGGGGAACTATTGATTATTATTTTGGGTAACCATGTGATATTTGCATGTGGTCAAACTCAGTAATTTTTAATCTTACTTTTTCCTAGCATAGTTGAAAGAGCCCGCAATTTAGCCCAGAATATAATGGAAATTTCGGCTAGAATATGACAAAATCTGGTAGAAGTTTTTGAAAATCTGGGTTACAACTGTCAAACTTCAAGATTTTGGGTGCCCTAGGGGTTCTTGATGGTGATGAATCCTTTTTCACCATAAAAAAAAGGATTCAAACACTCCAACATTCTGATTTTTGAGAAAACATTTACTAGCTTTCGTCAAGAAATATGTCGTCCGGGCGAATTTGTGGCGTCAGTTGTAAGAGCCATATCCTAGGGTCTTCTAATAGATCTATTTCTGATGAATTTAAATGCAATAAGAGGCAATAGTTTACTTTCTTAAAAGTTTAAACAAATAAAATTTTACCATTTACATTATAATCCTTATAACTTAGGGTGAATATTTCATTCTAATAAAATTTACATGAGTAATCTATCAAGGAATACCTGTACTGGTGGCTGGTGGAGATTCCTTTGACTTGCTGCTCCTGTTGAATTCTCCTCTTGATGGACCCAAATGGATTTACCTCCCAGCCAACTAGGAAATAATCCCTAGCCTAGGAAACCTCCACAGGTTTCGTAGCCCTCCAAGCCCAAGTCCAACCAGATGTAGTGTGTGTGTCCAAGATGAATGATCCAGACCAACCCAAGAAACCTCCACAGGTTCCTAAGGTCTCCAAAAATCACAACAAATACTAAAATCACAGTCAACCCCCAAAATCATAAGCAAGACCCAACATCCCCTTTCCCCCTTCCCCCTTCCCTTTTTATACCCTCCCTCTCTTCTCCATCTCAACCACCTCTCATTAATGTCATTAACTTCTCATCCATCCTTATAGTTGACTTATTTTCTCCCAAGCAAAGTTGGGAGTAAATTTGGAAATGTGACATGAATATAAAATTGGGAATTTAATTTGAGAGGACCATGCCTTCTCCTAAGTAAATCTGAAAGTACATTTGGGAATGTGAGATGAATATATATATTGATATTTAATTGGAGAGGACTATGTCTTCTCCCAAATAAATGTGAGGGTACATTGGGGAATGTGAGATGTAATTAAATGTAGAGGACCATGTCTTCTCCCTATTAAATGTGAGGGTACATTGGGGAATGTGAGATGAATATATATATTGATAGTGAGTTAGAGAGGACCATGTCTTCTCCCAAGTAAATGTGAGGGTACATTGGGGAATGTGAGATGTAATTAAATGGAAAGGACCATGTATTCTCCCTAGTAAATGTGAGGGTACATTCGGGAATGTGAGATGAATACATATACTATTTTTAATAACGGAAGGAGACCGTATCCTACCTAAGATTCAATTTGAGAAGGTAAGTTGTGAATTTGAATAATAAAAATCATGAATTTTATATTAGACCAATATTTCTCAATATTTTCAGATAATGTAAACAGTAATAAAATTTGTAGGATAAGATTTAAGTGGGGCATTACATACACCCCTCCTTCAGAGAACTTCGTCCCGAAGTTAGAATGAAAAGATACAAGGAGTTCGAAAGCATAACAAACCAGAGAGAGTTATAGCAGTAAAATTCGATAAGTCAAACAATGACATTACTTCCCATCAAGAGTCTTCAACTGATCTATATCCCCCTATCCATCCTGACCTACTTCCGTTCCAGGCTATCCATCCTCTGCTGCTTTATTAGTGGCAACGACCATACTAACCACTGATAAAACTGACATGGTGGAAGCGTCAACTATGTCGACCTCACTTCCCCAGTAGGCAACTAGCAATCGTCATGACACGTCTAGGGGAGCGTGTACACCACTACCCTCCCACGATTCCAGGTTTAGGACAGTGGGAAATGCCTCCACCCCTCCTTCAGAACTAGGGTCAACACCCTAATACAGACCACACTACAGAGCTGGTTGGACTTGTCATCAAATAATCGAGTCAGGTCATCTTGCCACCTGTCATTTGCATTTTACTCGTGTCATAAGAGTGCATATGAAGTAGATACCAAAAGTAGTATAATAATGTACATTATACCTTTCTCATGAGATGTCTCATCCTTCCCTCAATGGAAGAGTAGATCTCAGATATCATATAGTTCTTTTCCCCTTGCAGGTTAGCTCTCATTCATGCATTTATATAACAACAAGACATATAATCATCACATTATTAAGTCTAGTCTCCATGTGTCAATCTGGGAATTCTCACTGGAAGTAAATAATAAATTCACTAAGTCATTCATTTAAATAAATCATATCCACTTGAGCTATATATGAACCAAAATAATTCTGATAAGTTATGCACTAGATAATCCATCACTAAGTGAGTCATACATGTAGGCCATACATCAACCATTTCTATCATCAATATCAAATCTATCAATTGTTTCATATAAGTAGTTGTATGTGTCAAACCAAATGCATCAATATTACATAATGGTCATAAATAATAACATGGAACTGCAAAATAGAACCTTAACATAGGTAGCTGTCTAAGTCAAAAACAGGCATCACAGATGCTCAAAAAGTGAGGGGTAGTCATGACGCATAGTCTCTGCATCCTCCCAGGTAGCAGATCTTGGGCTATAATTGTCCCACTAGACCTTAACTTGGTCCACAGTGTGATGTCTGAGTTGTCAAACCCTGTTGTCCAATATGCATAATGGTTCTACCATTACGGTTCCCATGTCTGAGACCTGCAAGTCCCACCAATCCAGTTTGTGAGATTCATCAAAAACATAATGTCGTAAAATAGATACATGAAAAACATCATGATTTTTATGCAAATGGGGTGGCAGTTAAAGATGATAGGCAACTGATCCAATCTTCTATTTGATCCTAAAAGGTCCTATGAACCGAGGTGACAATTCCATCCCCTTCCCAAACCGGATGGTGCTTTTGTTGGGCCAAAAACAAATAAAAACTTGATCCCCTACTTCATAACTGTGATCAATCCTATGTGAATCAGCATAATTGTTCTGTCTATCCTGTGCTTCCTTTAACCTTTGCTAAACCTGCTTTACCTGTTCCTCCATTTCTTGAACTAATTCTGGGCCAACTATCACTCGGTCCTCCAACTTTTCCCAACTCAACGGCGTCCTGCAAGGCCTTCCATATAGAGCTTGATAAGGAGGCATCCCAATTGAACTGTGATAACTGTTATTATAGGCAAACTCTACCAATGGTAAGTACCTTTCCCATTGCGTTTGATTATCCATGACATACATCCTAAGCATGTACTCCAGAACTTGATTTACTCTTTCAATCTTCCCATCTGTTTTGGGATGATATGAAGTGCTCAGGTTCAACTGAGTCCCTAGTGCTGACTACAAACTTGTCCAAAACCTAGATGTAAATTTGGAGTCTCTATCAGAAATGATCTTTGTGGGAAATCCGTGTAGTCGAATAACTTCATTGACAAACACTCGCGCCACATCTGTAATATCGTAAGTGTCCCTTACTGGGATGAAATGGGCACTTTTGGTCAATTTATCAACTATAACCAATATAGCATTGTGCGTCTCGGAAGTGAGTGGCAAACCCACCAAAAAATCCATGGAAATTACTTCCCATTTAGATGTAGGGATGTCATGGGGTTGTAGGAGTCCTGCTGGATGGTGATGATCAGTCTTCACTTACTGACATTCAAGAAATTTGGCGACAAACTGGACTATGTCATATTTCATGCCTACCCAAAAGAAGATTTTCCTTGTGTCTGTGTAAATCTTGTTTACCCCAGAGTGTGCACAATAGAGTGCTCTATGAGACTCTCCGAGGATGGTTTCTCTTATACGTACATTCTCCCTTAGAATCTAAATAGCCCATCTGGTTCAAGGACATATCCTTCAAAATTTGGTTCTATCTATTTCCTATTCTAGATGGCTGAGATGACTTTTAGATACCAACTATCTTCAAAGAGTTTCTCCAATATCTGCTCCCTTAAATTTACCTTTAAGGCTACTAAGGAGAAGGTTCGTGGCCTCCTGCTTAGTGCATCCGCCACTACGTTCTCCTTTCCCTTGATGTATGAGATTTCAAAATCATACTCACTCATGAATTCTCTTCATTGCCTTTGTCTGGCGTTCAAATCCCTTTGAGTGAAGAGATGCTTCAGGCTTTGATGATCCGTTCTTAACTCAAATCTTTTCCCAATGAGGTGGTGTCTCCATAGCTTCAAGGCTAACATCACTATTGCCAATTCTAAGTCATGGGTAGCATATAAATCTTCATTCTTTTCAATTTTGTACAAGCGTAAGCTAATACTCCGCCTTCTTGCCTCAATACTGCACCCAATCCTTGCGACAAAGCATCAGTGCAAACAGTGAAGTCTTTTCTCATGTCTGGTACTTGAAGGATCAGTGCACTAGTTAGTAACCTCTTTAGCTCTGTGAATGCAGTGTCACATTCATACCTCACCCCCTTTCACTGTAATGTGGTGATGTGTTTTGCAATCCTTGAAAACCCTTCCACAAACCTATGACAATACCCAGCTAGCCCTATAAAACTACATACCTCATGGACATTTTTTGGTACTGGCCAATCCATTATGGCCTTCACCTTTTCCGAGTCAACCGAAATCCCTTCACTTGAAATGATGTGCCAAGATAATGGGACTTTCTTCTGAAAGAAGGAACATTTTGACAATTTCCCATACAATTGATTTTCCCTTAAACAAGTCAATACCACCCTTAGGTGCTTTTCATGCTCCTTTTCATTCTTGGAATATATAAGAATGTCATCAAGGAATACTTGCACGAATTGGTACAAATACTTCCTGAACACACCATTCATGAGGCTCATGAATACTGCTGGTGCATTGGTTAAACCAAATGGAACAACTACGAACTCATAGTGCCCAAACCGAGTTCGAAATGCAATTTTTTAGATGTCCTCCTCCTTTATCCTCAATTGGTGGTACCTAGATCGTACATCGATTTTTGAAAAGACTGTTTACCCCTTCATTTGATCAAATAAGTCATCTATTCGAGGTATTGAGTACCTATTCTTTATCATGGCTCTGTTTAACTCTCTATAATCTATGCATAGCTTCAAGGAACCATCCTTCTTCTTGACAAAAATTACTGGTGCACCCCAAGGTGAAATACTAGGTCTGATCAATCCCAAGTATAAGAGCTCCTTTAACTGCATCTGCAACTCACAAAGCTCTGGAGTTGTCATCCTATAGGGTGTCTTAGATATTGGTTCTGCACTTGGCTTCATATCAATGGTGAAATCAATCTCTCTTACAGGAGGTAATCCAGGAAATTCCTCTGGAAAAACATCCTTGAATTCTGTCAAAATTGGATGTTGATCTAGGGAAGATCCTTTCTGGTCACTTACAGCCTTGACCAAATATAGTTTGCAACCTTGTCTGAGACAACGTTTTACCTTCATCATGGATATGAATCATAGGGACACTCCCCTCTTGATTCCAAAAATCTCAATTGGCCTACCTTCATCATCTAAACATATCACCTTCTTCTTGAAACAGTCTACCAAAGCTCGATGAGATTCTAGCCAGTCCATCCCAATAATTATATCATACATCCCCAATACTATGACGTATGCCTTCAACTTAGTCATACACACCCCGAGGTTTACCTGAAATTGGTCAACACTAGGCCCTACTGCTTGTTTTATTCCAGAAGCCATCACAACTTGTTTAAAGTCATCATGCTCATAGGCTGCCAACCCACATTTTTATAATGAAACTGGTGAAATGAAACTATCTATAGCACCAAAGTCAAACAAAATTTTAACTTTTACTTTGTTTATCATACCTGAGGTTTCTACTGCGGCAAACTAGTGTTCAACTTGCTGATTGTCAACTGCTGCATAGATTCGGTGGTGGCTACTTGCACTCCCCATTGGTTCCTTTCCCTCTCTTCTATTGTTACCGGTTTGAAACTCAGGGCAGTCCTACTGGTAATGAGGTCCTTTGCATCCCCAACAAGTGATTTGTGGTGGACCTTGAATCGAATGTTGTGGAGTTCTTTGGAAAGAGTTTCTTCCCCTAGAACCCCTGCCCCCACTTGCTGCTCCTCGTGTATGACTTTGATTTTTACGTGCCCTTGAAGCTGTGGGTGAAGCTGCATTAGAAATCATTGAAATCCCTATTGTTGGTGTTCTAGGTATAACCCTGTTTTCATATGGTGGTGGCCTCAGACTTCCTCCCCTTGGGAAGGTATGAAGGGCCTTCCCCATAAACCCTGTTGGATGTGGAAAGATGGCCCTACCTTCACCCTTTAAGTCTAGGTGTTCTTTGACATAACAAGCATGTTCTACAACTTCTGCAACTGAGGGTGGTTTCCACATCTGCATCATTTCCCTAATCTTAGGTCTCAATCCATACATAAAATAATCTGCTTGGCGTTGGTTAGTATCCATGTAGGAGACATACTTGACCAATTCCATAAATCAAATTTCATATTCTTCTATTGTACGACCTCCCTGTATCAGGGCATGGAAGGCTCCTACTTGTTGTTCTTCATAATACGTTGGCAGGTACTTCTTCCTAAACCTTTCCTCAAATAATTCCCAAGT
>APFE030711056.1:3062-17174 GCA_000404065.3 Pinus taeda | reverse complement strand
AGGATTAGGTGTCTAACACTTGCTTGTTTGCTACTGTTCTCAAACAAATTATCTAATTAATAAAAATGTAGGATTTTTATATAAAGATCAATTAGTTTTGGTTCCAAAATGAATGAATCAATAACTTCTGGAACTAAAAAATAAAATAGATTATATAAGGATTGTAATATAATAATATTGAGTAGTAGGGTTACCCCCGATTAGGGTTACGGAGACTGTAATGCACCATAATGGCGATGTCAGACGTATGATGGAGCAAGGACAGGACAATGCAGCTCGCATGAGAGCTAATAGGTCCGGGAAGAGGTACCGTCGTTTGGTTAGGAAAGGTGGCAGAAGGAATGTCTAGTCAGAGAGAGGTGGGGAGGACGGTGATGACGACACGACGAGACAACAGGGTGGTGGCATGCGGGAGTATAGAAGGAGAAAGGCAGAGGGGAAGGATAGAAGGCGATGGAGACAAAGACGGAGCGGGACGAGGGATCCAAACATTACACCAGCGAGTAGGGAACGTGTCACCGGGTATGAAAACTATCACCCCCTATTATTGATTTTGCCTTTGGTAGTATGCTAGGGGGTTAGAACCAGAGGCAGGGGGGAGGAAAACAGACCTACCAAGGGAGATAGGAAGAGTGACCAGTCCGGGCCCCAGGATATGGCAGAGCCTGAGAGCTAGGCTTTGAACTAGGAGAGGGGTAAGGGCATAAGTAATGACAAAGTGGGGAAGGAGGAGCCTATATCCAGTGAAATGAGGAGAGACAGTGAGAGGGGAAGAGAGGAGATGAGGATGGAAATTTGGGGTAGAGGTACCAGGTAGAGTAGTCGGCTAAGGGAAGCTAACAAGGAGTGAATAAGAAAGCAGGACTGGGAGGGCGACCCGAAAGGGAACCCATGCAAGATGATAACGCCACCCTAGGAGTATCCCTCTGATGAGACAAAGAGGGTAGCCAATTTACATAAGAGGAGGGGAGAGAGTGTCGGGATTATGGTTAATGGCTTTACCATGCTGAGGAATATCCGAGAAGGGGAAAGTCGAACCATAGTGGGGGAGCGGGCAGGCACAGGAGACGCGGATACCAAAAATCTACGAGATGAAAAAGAAACTAGGAAAAGAGGGAGGGGAGAGGATAATCCCTTGAGAGACCTAGGTATAGGAAAATGCAACCAAAAACAGTGAAATCCAGAGTGGATGGGTATTTGGACTGAAGAAGACTTTATCCTAACCCACTACTGTTCATCCTGTGAACAGATAGAGGGTAGTAGGGAGATGGCTCGGGCAGGACGCGGACGGGGTCGAGGGCGTGGTCGTGGTCACCAAGGATAGCCAAACACTCGCCTGGGGCCGCAGAAGAGTGATACACCAGGCAAACGGATAGGCCGACGACCAATGGACGAGGCCATATAGGAAGTGACCAACGCTTATATGAGAAATACAGATGAAGGTATCTGAGTAATAATTGAAGATATGGAAGTGGAAGTGAAGGAGGAGGAGTCCAAGGAGGAAATGGAAGAGTGGAGGGGTATGGTTTCAGACCTGGGTAACACAAGGAGCATAATGTCTCAATACAAGCAGACACTGCACCTATATTGGCTTATGAAGAAGTTGCTCTATAAGGCAGCTGAACATGTTTCAATGGGCATGGCTCTAATAACCAAAGACATGCTTGATTACAAAAAAGACTTGCAGACCATATAATTCCAAATCTGCAAACAGGACATGAGATGGACTGAATAGAGAGATACACCCCAGGTGTAGCAAACAGGAGACCAGTGCATGGGCGATTAGCAGCGGACCCAGCAATGTTGGAACCAGACCAGAAAGATCAAGATGAGTAGACTGAGTTTCTTCTATTCTAAGAATAGAACTGTGCTCTTTTTAGCGGAAATTTTCTTTATATTTCTGCATGCTCATAGGAACAGTAGATAAAAACTCTATTTTCAATAGTTCGGTTTACATAGCATGGCTAGAAAGACTACAGACATACCAATTTTGGATGGCCTATGTTATATTTAGGTGGCCAAAAATTTGGTTTCCCATTGGGAAGCTGAGGCCACCTATGGCTAGTATGTGTTCTCAGTTTTGGGTTTTATAAATAGAAAAGGAACTACCTAAACTTACAAAAAAAAATATTGAGTAGTAGGGTTAAAAAAAATGTAAAAATTACAATTTACTTATCTTTTAAATGGTATGTAATATAATAAAAATGTTATTTCTTTGCATTTCACAACTGTAAGAAACAACTCATAGGGATGAAATGAATTAAATTATTAACAAGATTCTTAACTATGAATATTCATCCCATTTTATTATGGATATTATTAACTTCTATATAGATTTTCTTACAATATAATGGACCAATACCATGGATTATCAATACCACGTAACCAAATACCATAACTCATTTATATATATATGTTAATTTAATTTAATTTTATAACATTTTAAATTAACAAATAATACTGACAATAAATATATAATATAACAAGATTATTAACCATGGATATTCACCCCATTTTACAATAGATATTATTAACTTATAAATAGGCTTTGTTACAATACTATGGGCCAATACCATGGGCTTATCAATACTACTTTCCTAAAAGTCATAATTCATTTGTAAGTATTTTATTTTAATTTAGTTTTATAACATTTTTTAACAAATTTCTTAACCATGGATATTCACCCCCATTTTACCATGGATATTATTAACTAGTGAATAGGCTTTATTACAATATCATGTGCCAATACCATGGCTTATGCAAACTTTCTCAAAAACCATAAGTGATTTCAAAATCCAAATATTTCATTTTAATTTTATTTTGTAACATTTTAAAATTAAATCTAAAAAAAAAAAGCTATGGGATTCTAGGTAGGAATTTCAAATATTAAGCACTTGTCAAATTTCATCTCGGTATGGGGGATGCGAAGAGAGCGGAAGAGTGCAAAACCAAGGTTGAGGGTTTCTGCGTGGGATTTTCTCCATGGACGGGTGCAGAGGAGGGAGCTCCACTCCCTTCTACAGTGAGGTAGTGGTTAACAAGATCAAGACACCTCTAGATTCAGGCAGAGGTAACACGATGGAAGGAGGAAAAAATTGGGAAGAGGAAATAGAAAGTAACAAGGAGAAGGAGAAGGATGGCACAAAGGACAAAGAGGAAAATGACAAAAAACAGGGAACAAAAGACAGGAAACAACAGGGACCGTGCAAGCCCAAAGTTGAAGTCATTCCCAGAGTAATCTTAAATAACCCTGAGCTGCAGGCCCACAGGGAGCACATGCAGACTTATGCAATCATATGCAAATTCATGGGACTATGGCCCACCGAAAAGGCTTTACAAACATGGATCAGATACCACTGGAAGCCTAAAGGAATCATTTATCTTCATCTAGGATCCAAGGGTTTTTTCACTGTGGTGTTTGCGAACATTGAGGACAAAGACAGAGTGTTTGAAGGTGAGCCCTACTTCTATGCAGCAGCAGGGCTCTACATGTGCCCATGGATGATGAACTTCGTGCCGGAGTGGGAAACCTTTACCTCAGTCCCGGTTTGGGTAAGAATCTATTCGCTACCTCTGGATTATTGGCAAATAGAATCACTAACAACCATAGGAAATAAATTAGGGAGGTATGTCAAAACTTCTGAAGCCACAAGAAGGGGAAAATATACCTCCTTTTCCAGGATTTGTGTAGAGATGGACCTATCTGGAGCACTTCCGGACGAGGTCATATTGGAGGTTTATGATGAGGAATGGGTGCAGATGGTTGACTACGAGCATATTCCATTTAGATGTCGAAAATGTCATGAACACAGGCACCTTCTTAGAGATTGTCGTCTCAGTAAGGCAGAGAACAAAAGCAAACCTAACACAATGAAAGAAACAGATGGCTTTTACAAAGTAGCTCACAAAGGTAAAAATGGAAAAAAAGGGCCAAAACATCACCAAAGTGGAGACCAAAAAGTGAGGCCAAATCATTTCCATGTTCTTGAAGAGGAGGAAGATGCAGTAGTTGAAAATCAAGTTATGAAGGATGGAGATTGTAAGCAGGAAAAGGAAGAAGAACAAGATTAGGAACAGGTAAAGGAAAAACAGAAAGGGATCATGATGAGTGAATCAGAGATGGATATGGATCAAGAAATGGACCAGAGTGAGATGGAAATGGAAGACAATGAGTTACAAGAGATTCTCGACAGAGAAAACCTAGATCTAGAAGGGTTCTTGAGTAAGGGAACAACAGGTGGAGTAGAATCTCTACCACAAGAGGAATACAACTGAATAAAGTAGTTATTCTTATGGAAAACTCAGACAAAGGGCTTGGGAGAGGATAACAACACTCAAAGACAGGGCAAGCAGGGAATGAAAGCAGTAAAATTAGCTCTAGGATTGGCTCCAAGAAACCCGGGGAAAAAAAGGGTAGAAAAAAGCAGAACGAGCTATTAATGGAATGTGGAAAGCTCATGATAAACTCAGGTAAGATGAAAGACCTAACCAGTTACTCCTTTACCAATCAGTAATTATGAAGTTTACAACTTGGAACATCAGAGGTCTAGGAAGCAAAAGAAAACAGAGAATGTTGAATAATAGAATGAAACAGGTTGCTCTGGATATAATTTTTGTCCAAGAAACGAAAATGCTCTGTTCAAAAGATAAGAAAAATCCATAGTAAGTGGCTCAGCAGATATGAGTTTATAGAAGTCAAAGCAGAAAATACAACAGGGGGTATCCTCATCCTTTGGAATCCCCAAAAAATAGGTATTATTGATGCGGAAGCATCAAGGAATTATTTATCAGTTGTTATACAGCCAGTAGGAGACAGGGACACTTATCTTGTAACAAATGTTTATGGCCCTCAAAGGTTAGATGACAAAATCAAGTTTATTGAGTCCTTAGTGGACCTTCGAAACAGATTTGCAGGGCTACCGTGGGTTATAGGAGGAGATTTCAACATGATTAGATCTCTCTCAGAGAAAAAAGGGGGCACAAGAGCACTAAACAAAGATTCCTCAGCTTTCCAATGTTTTTCAGAAAATGTGAAGCTGGTAGACATTGAGACAAATAATGGTCTTTGCACGGAACAATAAAAGAGGAGGGGATTCCCAGGTAGCTTCCAAGCTAGACAGATTCATGATCTCTCAAGAGCTCATGCTTCTAGACAAGGAAATAATAGCAGATATTCTTCCTTTTGGAGGCTCAGATCACTGGTCGATTCAAATGGAGATCAAGGGCATTGGCACCCCAAGAAACAAACCGTTTAGGTTTGAAAATATTTGGCTTTCACACCCGGATTTCATCAGCAACATTGGAAAATCTTGGGCTAAATACCTGCAGATTCAGGGATCATCTATGTTCCTACTACATAAGAGATTAAAACACGTCAAGCAGAAGCTAAAGGAATGGAACCAGAAGGTATTTGGCAATATTTTCACAAGTAAAAAAATTGTGGAAAACAAAATCCTAGAGCTCAACCAAGCTCTGATCAAGAATGGCTTTGATAAAGACAAAAATGATCAAGCAGAGAAATATCACCAAGAATGGGAAATGTTGTGTAAACAAGAAGAAATTTTTTGGAAACAAAAATCCAGGGTTCTATGGCTAAAAGAAGGAGAATGAAATACTAAATTTTTCCACAGATCTACCATTGCGAACAGAACTCACAATAGAATCTCTTCGATCAAGGACGAGAATGGCCAAATTCTTCAATCCCATGAGGAGATAGATGTAGTATTAGTAAAGCATTTTCGGGACATTGCCAAGGAAAACGTTTCAGGAAGAGAACCTTTCATTAAGAACTTAATTAAACATATACCTAAACTGGTATCCAGAGAGGATAATTGTAATCTCAATAGACCTGTAACTGAACAGGAGATTAGTGAGGTCCTCAAGGAAATGCAAAATGGCAAGGCATTAGGTCCGGATGGATTTAATGTGGATTTCTTCAAAGCCTACTGGAATATTGTTAAAAGGGATATTGTCGAGATTGTCGAAGACTCCAGGCAGAACAAGACCATTTTGAAAGCTCTCAATACCTCCTTTATTGCCCTTATTCCAAAACAGGATAATGCTCAAAAACCAGAGAGATATAGGCCCATCGCCTTATGCAATGTTGTCTACAAGATAATTTCCAAGGTTGTGGCTAACAGACTCAAACCCCTGCTACCCACGCTCATCTCTAGGGAACAAACAGGGTACGTAGAAGGAAGACAAATTCTGGACAACATAATTCAAGCTCATGAGGTGGTTCACTCGTTAACTTGCAACAAGAGAGCAAGCATGATCATGCAACTGGACATAGCCAAAGCATATGACAAAGTAAATTGGATGTACATCAAAAAAGTGCTCATAGCATTTGGTTTCGATCATAATTGGGTCAGATGGGTCATGGCCCTTTTGACTTCTTCCAGCTTTTCAATTTTAGTGAATGGCTCTCCTTGTGAACTTTTTCTCCCTTCCAGGGGTCTTAGACAGGGAGATCTGCTTTCTCCTTTTCTCTTCATCCTCATGATGGAAGGGCTGGGGCGGTCCATAAAGCATGCAAGAGTAATAGGAAAAATTCAAGGACTCCAAATTTCGGAGAATGGGCAAGTTCTAACTCATCAACAGTTTGTAGATGATACCATGTTACAGGGAATTCCCACAGTTAAAGAAGCACATGCTTACAAACAAATTTTGAATGACTTCGTGAAGGCTATAGGTATGGAGGTAAACCTTTCCAAATCAAAAGTCTTTTTCTTTAACACTCATATTACCATCCAGAGAAATGTCTCTAGAATTTTAGGCTTTCAAAGAGAATCCCTTCCCTCTAAGTATTTGGGAGTTCCTCTTACAGCTAAATCCCGACACAGAGTATATGGGATCCTCTAGTAGCCAAAATGCAAGACAAAGTCAGGAAATGGACAAACAAATCTTTAAATTTAGCTGGTAGATTAGTTCTTACTAAAGCAGTTCTCCAAGCAATCCCAATCTTTATGCTATCAGCCCTCTCAGCTCCAATAGGAGTCTTATAGCAATTTCGAAATATTCAACGAGATTTTCTTTGGGGCAAAGAGGAAACAAGGAAAAAATGGGCTTTAGTCTCATGGGAAAAGATCTACAAACCCAAGAACCAAGGAGGCCTCGGTTTGGACAATCCTGAGATTCTCAACAGGGCTCTTGGAGCCAAACTTTGGTGGAGGTGGATTAAGGATCCTAAAGCTCAATGGGCAAGAATCTGGAAGGAAAAATATGCCAATTCCTGGCTGGCTTCTGAAATCATACGTATGACCGGAATAGTGAAAGGCTCCCCCATATGGAACAAGGCCTGGGAGAATAGAGAAGTGGTTGAAAAAAATAGTTTATGGGAAGAGAGGGAGATCTGGCACTCTTCTGGGAGGACAAATGGCAACAAGAACCTAATCTACTAAAGGAAGAATTTTTGGGCCTCAAGCATGAAACTGACAATCAAGGTTTAGTAAAGGTGAAGGACTTTTGGGAGAATCCACATAATGTTGGAAAATGGAGAATTTAGAAAAAAATAGAGGGCAGAGAGGATAGGACCCTCAACAGTAAAGCAGAGTCCCTTAAGAGAATGCTGGATCAGAGAATAATTTTAGTAATGGAAGGGCAGGACCAAATGAGATGGGGTAACAAAAAAGAGGGAAATTTTAATATTGAGGAAGCTAAAGGCTTTCTCCTTGATCAAGAACCCCAAGCTCCAAATAAAACTTGGCGGAATCTTTGGAGACACAAAGGTTGGATGAAAATCAAACTCTTCATGTGGTTAGTTCACCATAGGAAAATTTTAACCTGGGACAACCTTAAAAAAAGGGGCATGCTGGGACCCTCCAGATGTCATCTCTGTGAGACCCATGAGGAGACTATCGAGCATCTTCTCAACAACTGTATCTTCACAGACAAGATATGGGATTTTTTTACCAACATCTTCAAACAGTCTGATAGAGACAAAGAAAGTATTGCTAACACTCTTAACAATTGGAGGAATAATTTTTCCGATAATGAAGTTCTCAATACAGCCTGGGATCTCTTGCCAAGCTTCATTATTTGGAATGTGTGGAAATAAAGGAACAAAAAAATATTCAAAGAGGTAAAGACTGACTCACTTAGCCTGGTGAAGGTGATCGTAAAACAACTTAAGGAGACAATTGGCACCACAGTTAGGAATCTCCCAAAAAATCCTCCCTCAGTAGAAGAGTTAAGAATCCTCCAGCTGTTAGACATACAGGGGCTTTTTCCTCAAGGTCTAGACAGGAAAGCAAGCATGAGAGATAAGGTGGAGGAATTCTGGCATCCTCCCCCTGAAGGTTTTTTAAACTACAACATTGATGGAGCTTCCAAAGGCAACCAGGGGGTGGCTGGCTTTGGGGGAGTTCTAAGGGATGATACAGGTAGCATAATCTCCCTCTTCCATGGACACTTAGGAAATGCCACTAACAACATGGTAGAACTAATGACCTTGAAACAATGCTTAGAATTTTTTATATTGAACAATTGTCAAAATGTCATAATAGAAGCAGATTCAGAGTTAGTCATAAATGTAGCCAAGAGAATCAGTAATGGAAGAGGACCGGAAAAGGTCACAAAACATTGGAGGTTAACTCAAGTTCTACATAGGATTCAAGTACATCTACAGTAACTTCATACTTTCAGATTTATTCATGTGAGGAGAAAGGCCAACAAATTGGTGGACATTCTAGCCAATCAAGGTGTCAACTGCAAGGATAGCACAATTTTAAGGAGGTGGAGCACAATGGCACAGAGTGATCTGAAAAAACTCTTTCATAACCAGGCGAAGGAGGACAAAGAAGAGCATAGAAGCGAAAAGATAGAATCCAACTAGTTTTGGACAGCGGTCAGAGGGCTTCACAAGGTTGGACTAAAAGGTACACGATGGGAGGTAAGACAAAGTTGGCGGCATTGTTGACCACGATTAGGAATATTCTCCACAACTGGTGACAGAGTTTCCCTGACTGAAGAAAGCAGCATCTAAACTTCCGGATCACCTAATTTTTTCATTGGCTGATGTCAATACCCCCTAGGGAGCGGTTTCGTAGCAATCACACCGCTTTTATGTCAAAAGTGGTTTTAATTTTTTGGCAGCGATGCCATAAAGAGTAGGACACGTGGTGGAGAGCCTGATCCAAAAACCACTCTCCCCACTCCCTAAAGGGCGACGACTTCGGGCGCACGATTTTTAGCTCAGCTGTCCGATGGAGCGAGGGAAATCAATGCTCGGGATCGAACGAGCAGTTTGGTGGGGCCCCATCGCACGCTAATGTCCGAAATTCTTGGTGGATGCGATATGTCCCTTGACGGTCGGATCCAATTTTACAAAATCAATGGCGGCGATAGGTCAAGCAGGTTGGAGGCGACACCAGTTAAGTGGCGTGCTTCTCTCGTTTGCGATATTGTTTGGAGCCATTGGATAGGGCCCGACGGTTCATCACTGCAGATTCTAATGAAAGATTTGTTTTTTGGCGGGTTTAGCATGGGCCCCTCTTTGTTGTATGGTTTCTGTGGGGCACGGTTCTCTCCAAGTCTTGGAAAGCTGGTGGGGCCCTTTTTTCTTTTGCTCTGGTCCGTACACTACTTAGGTTCATTTTTGGCTTTTTCCTGTTTAGCTTTGATGTGTTGAAAGGTAAGTTTTTTGTGCCGAGTCTTCTGCCTTGGCCCGTTCTCGGTTCCTTTGGGGGGCAGATCTCCTTCGCCACTTTTTAGAGTGGCCTTTTGTAAATTTTGTATATTATTAATGGTAAAGAAGGTCCTACTCTTGCTTCAGCAAAAAAAAAAAATCATCTCCTAAATGTTGTGGTGTAAATGTTTATAAACATTTACATGTGAACTCAGTTAAAAAATAATAAAAAGTTAAAAGACAATTTTCTTGTCAATTCCATCTCCGTATGGGATAGATGTTGTGGTGTAAATGTTTACAAACATTTACATGTGGACTCAGTTAAAAAATAATAAAAAGCTAAAAGAAGTTGTCTACCTAGGCACTCTCTAGCCTAGTTTGCAAAGATGTTGTAATGTCCTCTGAACATTTTGACTAGGTCAAAGTAAAGTAAAAATTAAAATAAAATAAATAAAATAAAATAAAACCAATCCATATCCATGGTAATTTTGGATCTAGCCATTGCCCAAAGAAATCAAATCTTTTGAGATGCAAGTGAAAGGAGATTTGAACCCTCTAAAGGCTTGGTATATCCGAAGTTTTTTTTTTCAACTAAAGAAATTGTGCGTGAGTAGCTCTTAGTCATACATAATCCTATGCAGACCACGTGCCTGTGGAGAGCAAAACTACCCTCCCACATCCTCACGACTCAGTAAATCCAGAGTTAAAATGAATCTAGGTTGGTTCTACTTGCAATTGCTCATCTCCAAGTATCAAGAAAAGAATTCACCCATGCCATATTCACTAATTCTCATTATTAAAATCTAATTTGAATAAATAAGTAGTGCATGCATACATGAATTCCATAAAGATATAACTGTGTTACATAAAAATTATAATATTTCGTTTTTTTAATTAATATAGTAAAGAGTAAAATCTGAATATTCTTTTTTCTATCATTATAAAAATTAAACATTTTTTAATAACGAAAATTTGATTTTTTTAATGGAATAAAAAGGTGATTAATAATTAGTAAAAAACGATAAAAATAAGGACAAATACAAGATTTTGTGAATTTGTTTTTCTCTTCAAATGTGACATAATTTCAATTTTAAAAAAATATTATATAATTTCAATTTCAAGTGATTTTTAAATACATTTTTCATTGAGATAGAGAAATTGGTTAGATGATCAAAAATAACCTAATCCCCTCAAAAAAAATTAGAATTCTCTGAATAATCAAAAGTGACCAGAATCATGCCAATCTTTTTTTCCAAAAAATCCAGTAATCAAAATCCTACCAAGTTTCCATGATTTTCCCAACAAATTTACAAGCTGGTTAATCTAGAGCATTTTTAATTTTCACTCGACTATAATACAAAGACAAAGCTCTTGAAGGGCAACTACAATATCACTTAATGCTGGTTCGGTTTGTTACAGGTGTCGGGAAGCAAGCGTTTTGCCGGCTTGAACATGTTAAAAGAAGATAAATGGGGAGAAACTAACTTGAGTTAGTGGAATGTCAATTCCATGTCTGCTTTACAATTGGCCATTTTACGAGGTCCAGATTTTCTTGCATACGTCTCGATCATGGCCCCAACACCAAGGAGACCTTCGCTATTGATCTCTACCGTCATCTATTTGAACGTGGACTCAAACCCGTTTTAGACCAAGAGGAATTAAAAGTGGGATTCAATTTTCCTTGTTAAATACTCGGCGCTATCCGAAGTGCCCCGGTCCATGTCGCCATCCTTTCCCCCACTTATGCGCATTCCCAATGGTGTCTCGATGAACTCTCTCTCATGATGGAGTTGGGGGCTCCTATTATTCCTATATTTTTCCAGGTGACCCTGCTAACCTCAGGTGGACAGGTCAAAAGGAAAAAGGAGTGTACGCCGAGGCCCTCCACAAACTCCAAATGAAGAAAATGGTCGATCCTGAAACTCATGAAGAGAAGCTGTTATCACTCAGGTTGTTCCCTTTGACTCCTAAGGGAATACAGCCGAGGTAACCACAAACCAAGTTTTGGACTGCAGGTCCTAGCCAACCAACAGTCAGAGAGGGCTCTCTCTTTGGGATTTAGCTTTGTTTAAGGGATGATTTTAGGCTAGATATGATGCACATGGGTTTTGATTTAGATTGATGGGATGGTTGATTTAGTCAAGCAGAGTTGGCATGCAAAGTGTAAGAAGTTCAAACCATTGGGCATGGAGTCAATGAATGTGAACTGAAGGGTGTGTTTTCTTTGGTAGAAGAGGGGAATATGGAGCATGATAGCTACACATGGCGCAATGATTTATGTTGGAACAAGGATGAAATGGAGGTCAGGGGATGAGAGGCAATTAAGGATCTCTCATCCAGCCAAAGAGGGAAAGTGGATGAAAGCTGAATAGGGCAATGAAGGATTCCTAGACAGCATTCATATGTGAAGGAAACAGCTTAAACATGTTTAATTAAAAATGCGTATTCATCATTGATTTAGAGGAAAACATAGAAAAGTTACAAGAATTGAGCACAGAGGGCATGAAAACCAGTTCTGATCTATTCCTTTTTCCTGCAACTTAGATTATGATATTTTAGATGATGCAGCTACATATAAACTGATAAACAGAGAGAGGAAAGACTTATTGAACCGTGAGCAAGCATGAGAATTCCATATCAAGTTCTTCAGCCATTAAATGCACAACCAGCCAGTTCAGATGCAAGCATTCCAGCAATCTTTGATTACAGAAGTTCTTAATATTTACAGAGCAAATCTCAAATGAGAGATCAACCAAACAACCCACCAACCCCTATTACATTGTTCAATGCTGTATTTATAGGCAAAATATCTACAAAAATAGATATGATAAAAGATATGAGGAAATAAATGCATTTAACCTAACTTCTTTTGCAAGTAATGTAAAAATATCTATCAAATGCTGCGCTGGGGACAGCTGCTTCAAAAATGAGGCTATCTGTCTTTTGCTGTTATGCACTGGCCATTCATCATAACTGCGCATTGGTCTCTGTTCCACTGCTCTTTAGTGGCTTTAATGTGCATTGACTGTGATCTGAGAGCCTTAAGTGGCTTCACCGCTTTCTTTGATTTTGATGGAGGTTTTCAATGTTCACCTGCTTTGATATTGTCGATCTGATACTCTTTTAATTGAATCTGGGCTTTATCTTTCCTCTAATACTCTTTAACATTTGATTTGGGCCTCTCTTTCTCTGCTGATCCTCTTGATATCCTCGACACTGTCAAATCGCCCCTTTTCTGCCCTTTCAAGGCAAAAATAGCTGCTGCAAACTGAGGCTTTCCATTTTGGCCTATTTAATCGCGCATCGAAAACTGCCTCAGATTTTGATTATGGGCTTCCTGAGCATCGATTTCGCACTTGCGCGCTTTTTTGGCGGGTGAAGTCAGCATGACATCAGAGGTACGGCGGATGACGTTAGCATGACATCAGCAGGGTGACGTGGCAGGGTGACGCAGCAGGGTGACGTGGTAGGGTGATGTGGTGCTTACGTCACGCAGGGGGGAAGCGGTATCCGGTTTTAGGCACACCGCTTTTGTTCACAGGCGGTTTGGGAGGAGGCGGCTCCGCCACAGTCGAGAGGGTGACGCGTGGCGGGAGTACGACGAGAAAACTGCCCATCTCTCGGACGCTAACCATCGACCGGTTCGGAGGGGAAAAGACCCGCCCACCGTAGATCTTAGGGCGCGGGCAATCAGACAGATGGCAGATCAGAGAAGGCGGCAGAAGGATAAGGGATGGGCCTACAACGCCTTTTTTAATTATTTAATTTCAGTGGGGGGAAAACTTTAGGAAAATGGGTTTTTCACGTAGGTTTGCGGGTTATGAGCGAGCGGGTCAAAAATTTAAATGGGGGAGTTTTGGATAAGGGCGAAACATGGGCCTTGTAAAGTTAGGGTTGAGGGGGAATGGTTGTTAGTGTGACCAGGTGTCAGACTAACTCCAGTTAGGAGGCAGATGGGTCAGTAGGAGCCCCAGATGGACTACTGCCTCCCGGACTTAGAAGAATATGGCTATAGTGCCGAGGAAGGGATATGTAATATTTTGGGATTTTATATAGTTTCTTGTAGAATAGGGGGAGGGGAAATGATTTAGGGAGTTAGATAATAGGGTTAGATGTTAATATGGAATGAAAAGGGAAATGGATGTATGCTAAGTTTATAGAATGGAAACTTAAGCATAGGGAAATGAATGGATTGTGTAAAGATTAATTTTACACAAGAAATGTGGCTTCTTTTCATTGAGGAAAGTCAAAACTTGACTTGATATCTCACGCAAATGAGCTGAAAGCAGGACTTGTTGGGTAGATCCCAAGGTCCTTGAGGGGATGTTAGTGAATGATTTCTGAGGAAATGAGAAGGGGAAGTTAGTCATGCTTCCTTGTTGTACCATCAAGTCACTGCCTGGTGCCAATGCCATAAATGAGATGAGTCCTTCTTGACAAGACCACAAGTGATTACCAATCTACTTCTGCAACCTCAAACTACCTAC
>APFE030711051.1:161100-183228 GCA_000404065.3 Pinus taeda | reverse complement strand
ATCCCTCATCACAGAGATACAGAGGCTAGAATTTTGTAATCTATAAAGAAGTGTTGTCAGTATTCTTGTGTACATTCACAGTATTCGGTGATTTTGCTTTGCTTGACGTGAAAGAAGGGCTTCTTAGCTGGAGGATGATGCTGGGTCAGAGCTTCTCATGGTTGTAATCCTCTTGCTACTTTTATCTGAATAAAGCTATTATTGTTTCCTTCCATATCCTGGTGTACTTGTTTATATGTGTTTGTATATGGTTAATGTATATATGATTCTACATTAGTTGGGAACTTAGATCCTTGCTTCTTGCATAGTAGTATGTTCCTGTGATTATACACGTCCCTTTTGAAGCTGAGCAGACAAAGAGCGAGCAACAAAACTCTATCAAGAAGGAGAGGGAATCGAGCGCAAGACTCAGGTTGGCCCTCTTGGTTCTCCTCTCATCTACTTTCATAAAAGGAATCAACAGTAGACTTTGATTGTCTGTTTCTAATATAGCCACACATCTTAGTGGGAATAGCAGCATCCATGTGGACACTATTCCCATATAACAGAAGGATAATAAAAAATTTCCATATTTAAACTAGGCGCATATTTATTTTTATTGGAATCTTCAACAATATGTTGTTGAATTTTTTGCGCTATTATTGGAATTTTAAGCAACTCGGAAATGGAAATCGTGGCTCCTAATTTCTTAAGGTCTTGAATCAGATCATATTCTAGAGCTAAAACATAATTATGTTGTGCATTTCCTAGATGTATTTTAATTTTTTCCCTTTTCTGAAGTAGACAGGTCTTGGTTATCAACTATGGTTTTTCTATGTGTATTATAGGGCTCTGTATCTATAAAAACATACTTAATTAGAATCATCTTCAAACATATTATGTGTTCAGTCTAGATATTGACCAATAGTGGGATGTCATTGATTTTCATCTTTTGTTCGATTATTATATTCTATTGGAAAAAAATTAATATTGAGAGCAGAGGGGGGGGGGGGTGGGTGGGTTGAATCAGTATTAGTCAAGTCAATAACCCTTTACTTTTCATACTCAAATTTATATACGCTACTTCAATGAAGGTAACCCACGTACACACGTAATTGCTTTTAAGGAAACAAGCATATATCCAACAAAATAATGATTCAGTTAATTCATCATATGTTGATCTTAAATATGTGCATCAGTACTTTATTAAACATTAAACAGTAACCATCTGTAGTTAATAATAGAATGAACCATCACACATAAGCAACACACATGAACAACAAGATTTAAGGTGGAAACCCAATGTGGGTGAAAACCACCTCCTGTTGTTGTCTTTATCTTCTTTTAATAATAAGAAAATCTATTTACAACATTGTACTAGTGCCCAGTCATACCAGTACGCAGGTTTCTACTTGCAAAAGGTTACTACCTTCTCTCATTCTCCAGCTTCTACTAGAAGGGAGCTACAACCCCCTAGCTCTTGTACTAGTTGATATGTTTACTAGTATGTAGGCACTGAGCTACAGAAGGCTACAACCTTTTCTCTTCCTCCAGGGACCATGTTTCATAAATTTCAGATTGGATGCTCTTGGTACACAACAATAGACATGAAGGCCTCGTTTCATCTAATTTTTATACTGGACCCATTATCAACATTGAAGCTCAAAATCAATCACCACTGCGCTACAACCATCAAATACATCCGCATTAACCAACCATTGAAACTCAATAATAAATCTTTGAATCACCCATAACTGAATTAATGGAAGCCCATCATTACTGAAGCAAATCACAATCAATCAATTTGAACATTTAGTATACTGTCATCAAACTACAGTCACTAGAAAATAGAGAAAAACCTAGAATTATGCAACAATAGTCAAATCCACCTGTAACTTCAAATATCATATTACATAATGTATATGCTACTTAGATGTGTTGAACTAGCATGTATACGCGATTTTATCAAATCCAACCAGTGTATATGTCTGTAAATATTAATTCATAATTTTGCAGCTATTCCAGACTTCAGTCATACCCAGATCATAACATTTACAGAACAACACACGCATCATTGTTCAGATCTTGAATAAACATGATCAAACCATATAAAGATAATTCATTTCAATCCTGAAGATCCCCATCCATCGTTAGATCTTATCCTCCATCCACTGCTAAGGTTCATCCTTAGTTCAGGTTAAACAAAGCACCATAAGCCAATAACCTACATTCTGGACCTCACACTTCATCATATATTCATCTCTTGCACACATGGCCTAATGATCTTCTCCTCGTTTTATAGTTTTAGGCATTTCTCAATACCATGGACTAAAACCAATTAGGATCAATGCCTTGGGCCAAATACCTAGGTTCAATACCTTGAACTAGATACCTTGGACCAATACCATGGATCAAAATACCATGGATCAAATACCTTGGACCAAAAACTTAGTTTTCTAAGATATATGTTCTTTTCCTTCTCTGAAAGTGTGTGTGTAAGTATACGCTACTTGTGGTCAGTGAACCTACGTGTATATGCAACTTGGGCAAGGTGAACCTGCATATACCTCTCTTTCTTCATTCTGTGTAGTTTGATCTATAATTCTTTGTCGTTAACCTGCTACGCTATGAATTTTCATCTGAGAGAGTTGCCATTGTACATTACTTTTAAACTGATTCCTTTGAACTACCCTGCATTTTATCACAACTGTCATGCATTTTGTCACATCTGATATCTCTTCTGTAGATTCATCTAGTAACCATATACAAGTGAGTTGTTCTGCTACAAGTGGGTTGCCATCAAGTACAACACATGCATCATAATGCCAACAATCTCCCCCTTTGGACTTGATGGAAACCATGTTGGTGTTGATTACCACAAGCTGTAGAAACTGTTAGAGATAACAAACAACACTAAAATACTCTCCACCTTTGACATGAAGGGCAAAGGGTGGACCGGGATATTCTCCCCCTTGGATGTGCAGTGCAAAGGGCTGACAAAAAAGAAGACTTTCATATTGGAAAAACTGAATATAAACATTGATCATGATCCCCTAAGCACATGCTGAATTTTCTGATTAAACTCCCCCTTTGTACATGTTTAGATGCACTATATCATCCATGCCCCCCCTGAGCACATGCAGCATCTGCACATATTTTCCAAAAGAATAGCATGATTCTATAACTTTGAAATTCCTATCACCAATGACTCATACATATAACAGTCTTCCAACCAAGTGGGGATATACCTGAGTGAAATATATCAATTATTACATCATCCTTCCCATGCATAGTAGGGTTACAAATTACATTAGGGGCACATCAAAATACCATAAAAGACAAAGAAAAATTATTACATCATGGGTCTTTATATGACTTCTACATCGAATGATATACATGAAATTTATAACAGAGACCAAATATCTAAGCAAGACCATGATAGTCATCAACAACTATCATACACCATGTATGATCTGCTTTATAAGCATCTATCAACAACATCTAGACCAGCAACCTATATATGTCCATCATTAGTTCCCAAGATATGACAATGTAATATCATCAAGTTGTGACAAGGCACGTCTACATATAGATATCAACTCATCCTCTTTATCTCATCAAGATCAACTTGCTTCGTTTCCTTAGTAGAAAGAGCCTTCTCATAACTTTCCATGAATCAACTAAGCATATGCCATATCTCCAAGTAGTAGCACAAAATTATTCACATCATATCATATGTATGTGAAAACACGATAGACATCATCTATGATCATAACATCATTATCAAGAACTGCATTCTCTTTTCACAAGAGCCTTCAATATATCAACCATGTATCATCACTAGGGAACATCCACATATGATAAGCGTCGACCATGATAATCAACATATGTGAGTACAAACCTATCATCATAAGGTAAGAACTCATCATCATTATGTGAATAAGTAAGCCATGTCTTCAAGTAGCTATGTCGTCATGCGAGCTGCAACAACACCATTCTCTTGGTGAGCTAACAATATTTATCAATATGCAACATAAGTAATCATCTATGTATCCAACATAGTGTGTGTCCATCAATTATGTATCTTATCAAATCATGAGAGCATGGTCATTTGTCTATCTTTCATGATACCATCAACAACAACAATCCACAATGATGTGAGAACTATAGGAAGCCTAAATCATAACTACACCATATGCATTTCTGAAGGCATGATGACACCAGCATAAAAGAAATGAGTGGCTTATCATCAAGTAATGAAGTTGTGTACTCAAGCTTTGTACTTCTCCTTGTCGTTATGAAGATCACCATGTAAGAAACTTATATGTAATATATACATCATCAAAAGGTCATCCACAATCATCCATAAATCTAATCTGAATAACAATTATGTAACCCCAATCAATACAAGTATCATCCGAGATTCCATCATGGGCAACTCATAACCGTCACATAGCAAGATGTATCAAAACACTTTAGCAGCATAAGCCTCATCATCATTGATTAGCTACCAAAGACTTCTAAACATAATGTCAACAATGCTTTGTTAGAAGGATAGCATGTTCTCCCCCTGAACCTATTCCACCTGTTCACTATCAGATCTGATCATTGCATGTATCAGTAAGAAGTAACAAAGCATCATCATCAATCAGATATACATCAAGTTATCAATAGCTTGTGAGGATCAAAACACTTCTAAATAACATCCACAGATTGTAGTCATCTACGACAAAGAAGATAATTGATAATTGTCTGAATCATATCACATTATTTTTTCTGAGACCGTCCGACAAAATTTTTCTCAAACTACATATACGTGACGGTGCAGCTTCTAACTCCCGTATATACGTGACTTGTCTTCATGAAACTTGCGTTCGAGATTTGGAACATTGAAGTTTCATACTTTTGGCTTGCCCTGAGTTTGTCATGTTTGTACACTATGTCAAACCACATTTTCCTTACTGTACTTCCTTCTTCTTCCATATCTTCGAGCGTTATGATGTTTTCTCCTTTTGGTATGGTGCCCGAAATTTTCTCCTGCATTCCTTCGCTATATGTCCAAACTTGTTATATGCATAACATATTACATGTTCAATATTTATTTTATAGCAGTCAATGGATTTGTGACCAAACATATTGCAAGAAAAACAATATCCCTTAAAGTACCTGGAAGCTGATAATCTTTCTGTGTGATGATCTTGAACCATTCTACTTCTGCATCTTGCTGCAACATGTCCAAGATTATTATTCATTTGAGAAAATGACCAACCATAGTTAGGAGTAAAGGATTTTCTTTGAAGAATTTATTTCCTTGGTTGTTGATGGAGTTGACCTCTCATCTCCTTGTTGAGAATTCTAGATTTTGCATTAGAGTTTCTTGCATCACTTTGTAAGCTAGATTCACCTTCAACAAATTCATGAAAACCAAGGCCATTTTTGATGGCAGGATATCTTTGACTACTAAGAATATCATCCAAAATCTTAGTACTATCTTGAAATCATAAAAGATTATCCTTTTCATCTAATTTACCTTGTAGGATATTTACCTCAACCTGATATTTCTCTTCCTTTGCAATATACTATTTCCTTATGATTTCTTCATCTTTTCTTCCTTCTTCCATCTGTTGCCTTAATTCAAGAACTTTTTTTTCTTGTTCTTCAAGAGCTTGGAGTAGTTCTTCATTCTGCTTATTTGATTTTTCAAGATCTTCTTTTAGAGAGAGGATCTTAGCTTCAAGACTTTCATAGTAACTCGATCTATGTTTGAGTTTCTTGATTGTTGTGCTCCTTTTATTTACTTCATTTCTTAATGATGTCACTTCATCCTGCAACTTTTGACATTGATCTTCATTTTCCTTGTTTCCTTCTTCTAGTTGAGATTTTACTTTGGTAACTTATTCTTTGAAGGAACACTCCCTTTTGTCTAATAGATCTTGTTGATCTCTAATTTTGTCTGTAAGCCTTTCAAATTCTGCCTCTATTTGATATCTTTATCTCTCACGAATAAGAGAAAATTCAGTTGTTTCTCTATCACTTTCATCATCTTCCAATGGACAGAGAAATGCATCACCAGAGGATAATAAATTCATACCTAATAGTTCTTTTCTTTGTTCATCTTCATTTTGAGGTGATTCTGAATCTGAGGAGTTGCTTCCGCATAATCCCCAATCGACTCTCCCACTGTCATAGTTCCTTTGAGATGTCTTCTTCTTCTGGGACGCTTTCTTCTTTAGCTTATTTCCCATTGTTCTATGGATCTCCTTCAAGCGATGAAGCTTCTACCAAAGAACCTGGCTGTGATACCAACTATTGGAAATAATACTGAGAGGGGCGGGGGGTGAATAAATATTAGTCAAGTCAATAACCATTTCTTTTTTGTACTCAAATTTAGATATGATACTTTGATGAAGGTAACCCTCGTGTACATGCAACTATGTTTAATGAAACAAGCGTATATCCAACAAACTAATGATTCAATTAATTCAACATATGTTGATCTTTAATCTGTGCATCAGTACTTTATTAAACATTAAACAGTAACCATGTGCAATTAATAATAGAATGAATCATCACACATAAGAAACACACATGAACACCAACATTTAAGGTGGAAACACAATGTGGGTGAAAACCACCTGTTGTTTTTGTCTCTGTCCTCTTTTAATAATAAGAAAATCTTCTTACAATATTGTATTGGTGTAGACTCATACCGGTTTTGCATGCTTCTACCTGCAAAAGGTTACTACCCTCTCTCATTCTCCAGGTTCTACTAGAATAGAGCTACAACCTCGTAGCTCTTGTACTAGCTGATATGTTTACTAGTACATAGACACCAACCTACAGAAGGCTACAACCTTCTCTCTTCCTCCAGGGACAACATTTCATAAATTTTCAGACTCAATGCTCCTGGTACACAATAATACACATGAAAGCCTCATTTCATCTAATTTTCATACTGGACCCATTATCAACATTGAAGCTCAAAATCAATCACCACTACACCACAACCATCAAATACATATGCATTAACCAATCATTGAAACTCAATCATAAATATCTGAATCACCCATAACTGAATTATTGAAAGCCCATTGTCACTGAAGCAAATCACAATCAATCAATCTGAACATTTAATATACTATCATCATACTGCAGTGACCAGAACATACAGCATAACCAAGAATTCTGCAACAGCAGTCAGATCCACCTGTAACTTCAAATATCATATTACATAATGTATACACTCCATACATTTGTTGAACTAGCATGTATATGCGCTTTTATCAAAGCCAGCTAGTGTATATGTCTGTAAATATTAATTCATAATTTTGCAGCTATTCTAGACTCCAGTCATATACCGAGATCATAACATTTACAGAACAACACATGCGTCAGTATTCAGATCTAAAATAAATATGATCAAACCATATAAAGATAAATCATTTCAAGCCTTAGGATCTTGATCCATCATTATATCTTATCCTCTATCAACCGCTAAGGTTCATCCTTGGTTTAGATCAAACAAAGCACCATAAGCCGATAACCTGCGTACTTGATCTTACACTTCATCAGATATTCAATTCTTGCACACCTGGCCTAATGATCTTCTCCTCCTTTTATAGTTTTAGGCCTTTCTCAATAACATGGACCAAAACCACTTAGGACCAATACCTTGGACCAAATAGCTAGGGTCAATACTTCGGACCAGATACCTTGGACCAATACCATGGATCAAAATACCATGGATCAAAATACCATGGGCCAAATACCTTGGACTAAAAACTTAGTTTTCGAAGATATACGCACTTTTCCTTTTGTGAAAGTGTTTATACTATATGCTACTTGTGGTCAGTGAACTTGCGTGTATACGCCACTTGGGCAAGGTGAACCTGTGTATACCTCTCATTCTTCATTCTGTGTAGTCTGATCTATAATTCTTTACTGTTAACCTACTGCACTGTGAACTGTCATCTGATAGAGTTGCCATTGTACACTACTTCTGAACTAATTCCTTTGAACTACCTTGCATTTTGTCACAACTGTCATGCATTCTGTCACATCTTATATCTCTTCTATAGATTCGTCTAGTTACCATATACAAGTGAGTTGTTCTCCTACAAGTGGGTTGCCATCAAGTACAACACATGCATCATAATGCCAACATATTTAGTCTCCTCTGTCCCATTTTCATGTAAATTTGACTCTGTCATTGCTATGAATTATTGTAAAATATTTGTCAAGACTTCAGCACTAAGACATTTATTAGGGGGGTAAATTTGTTTTGGAATTGCTTTCTAAATTGTGGTTTAATGTTTTCCTTAATGGATAGTCCCTGTGCTGAAATTTTCATGAAGTCAATGATTTTGTGAGACAACTTATTGATGACATTTTGAATCCTTTCTAGATCAACGGGTAATTGATATTTCTTTTTTGCAAGTAGTTTAGAATTTTTTTTAGGTTTCTTATTTGCGGATGAAGCTTCATCATTCTGGTTTCCACAGATAGTGTTAAGGATATATATGTCCTTCTCGACATCTAGACCTTCATCAAATGATGCTTGTAGTGTCATTTTTGGCTCATTTTACCAACATGGAAATAAAATAAGGAAAAGCCTTGGCACAGGAAGTAATTATAAGGTGTTCATTATGCATAAAATCATTAGTTATTTATTTCCTCAATAGAATAAACCTAACATTGAAATATCAAATTCTTTCCTTACCTTTCATCTTCATGTTAGAAACTTCCATTACTAAAACTTCTCGAGTTTTTCTTTACCCATACTTTTCTTTGAAGGTAGTTTCTAGCTTAACCCACAATCTGATACTTTGAGAGGGTTGTGAAAAATACTAAGTTTTACCTTTTCCCTCAAATGTATATGGGAATAACCTGTAATTTACATATTCAATATGCACATTCTTTTTCCTAATTGCTAGCATGAAAGTCTTTATGTGGTCATCTACTAGTTTTTTAAAGTCTAGGTCAAATTTAGGAACAAAATTAAGAGGATTTTAAGGTAAATGATCTTGAACACCTTCCAGAACAACAACATCCTAGTCGAGCCATGGCTTAGCAGGGTTGTTTTGCTAATTACCTTGATGTTTCCCTGGTTATCAACCATTAGGTAACTTGGTTGATGAAAAATCTTGTTCATTGGAGGAATCCTTAGAAAAAGAGGATGAAGATGAGGTGGGAGTAGAAGGAGGTGGACCTCATCCTCCTGAGAGAGTAGGTTGTGTAGTTTTACCAGTGAGTGGTTGTAATTAAGGTTAATTTTTTTTTATCCTATGAGTCAGAATGTCATGTAATCTATCATTAAAGGTGCTAATAATTTGAGAATTTGCTACTTGGGGATTGTTGGCCCGCAAACAACTCCCCTTTATTTTGGCAAAATCTGGGGGGACCAACTATAAGTTTGGAAAATTTTACCCTTTCCTACATTTGATTAGCTAGTGATTTCCCCTCTTATCGTCATTGTCTAGATTTCTAGTCTCTCGACTCTTCAAGGTTTGATGACGTCTCTAGTTTAGATGCTTTGTCCTATAACTTTTATCGCTTTATCTTTGCTGGTTTTTCCATCATCTTTCAGTTTGGGTGTCTAATGCTTGCTATTATAATCTAAAAAATAATCACCTAGCCATTTCTAACTAGGTGGATCTAAATAGCCCGTGTGGGATTAATTTTACCATTGTAAAATCACTTTTACCATATGAAATAATTTAGTAAACCAGTTTTATTAAATTATATATTGTTAAAATAAATAAATAAAACCCATAAGAATAATGAATACATCCTTAATTTATTAAAATTTATCTAGAAATAATTATTAAATAATTATTTGATATTATTTTATGAACACATTTTGACTAAATCACTTTGGAATAATTTAAAAAATTCACTATTTATTTATTATTCCTTATTCATATTTTTGGAATAATTGTAAATGGTTATTTAATAATTACTTTGAATTCACACTTTTCATAATCCTTTGAAAGTAATTAATAAATCAATTTATTTTCTAATTACTTCAACCATTTTCTAAATAAATATATTTGACCAGTTTAAATTTTTCCCTCTAATTATTGAGAAACTTTTGGCAATAATCAAATAGGAGAATTTGGGTTGACGTGTTTTCAATCCACAACAATGATCCAAACTAGTTGGTTCGAAATGCATCGACAAAATTTCTCCTATGTGGTTATTGTTAAAAGGTTCTCAATAATTCAAGCATGAATCACATAAGCCTAAATTCATAAATCTTTTCCCTCCAAAAAAAATATAACAAACTATTCCTAATGGTTAGATGTTGATTTGGTCAATCATATTTTATTATCTTCCAATTTATAATTTATCCCAATACGTTGTTATAATCTCATGGTTCTCAATTCATTATTCACATTTGATGATTTATTAATTACTTTCCAGGGTTATGAAAAGTGTGAATTAAGGTAATTATTAAATAATGATTTACAATTATTCCAAAAATATGAATAAGGAATAATAAATAAATCATGATTTTTTAATTATTCGAAAATGGTTTAGTCAAATGTGTTTAGAAATAAATATCAAATAATTATTTCTAGGTAAAATTAAATAAATAATGACTTATTCAATTATTCTCATGGGTTTTATTTATTTATTTTAAGCATAAACAATTTAATAAAATTGGTTTACTAAACTATTTCCTATAGTGAAAGTGATTTTATTATGGTAAAATTAATCCTACATGGGGTAATTAGATCCACCTAGTTAGAACTCGCTAGTTGATCATTTTTTATATGATAATAGCAACCATCAGACACCCAAAATCCAAATATGATGGAAAAACCAACAAAGACAAAGCGATAAAATGTATAGGACCAACGATCTAAACGAGAGACCTGATCAAACCTTTAAGAGTCGAGAGGCTAGAAAGCTAGATAATGAGGAAAAGCGGGAAATCACTGGCTAATAAAATGTAGGAAAGAGGAAAATTTTCAAAACATATAGCTCGGCCCCCCACATTTTGCCAAAATGAAGGGGAGTTGTTCGTGGGCCAACAATCCCAAACGAAGAAATTCTTAAATTATTGGAGCCTTTAATGATAGATTACATGACATTCCAATTTGTAGAATAGACCAAAATTAACCTTAGTTACAACCACCTACTAGTGAAACTACACAACGTACTATCTTAGGAGGACCAGGTCCACCTCCTTCTACTCCCACCTCATCTTCATCCTCTTTTGCTAAAGTGTCCTCCGGTGAAGAAGATTTTTCATCAACCAAGTTACGTAATTCTTATGCTTCACCCACAATGGCTCATAACCATGGAAACATCATGGTAATTAGGGAAACAACCCTGCGAGGCCATGGCTCGACTAGGATGTTGTTGTTGTCGAAGGTGTTCAAGATCATTTACCTTAACGTCCCCCTAAATTTGTTCCCAAATTTGACCTAGACTCTAAACATCAAGTAGATTACCACATAAAGTGTTTCATGCTAGCCATTAGGCAAAAGAATGTGCATCTTGAATATGTAAACTACAAGTTATTCCCATATATATTTGAGGGAAAAGGTAAAACTTAGTATTTTTCACAAGCCTCTCAAACTATCAGATTGTGGGTTCAGTTGGAAACTTCCTTCCAAGAAAAATATGGGTACGGAAAAACTCGAGAGGTTTAAGTAATGGAAGTTTCTAACATGAATTTGGAAGGTAAGGAAACAATTTGAGATTTCAATGGGAGGTTTATTCCATTGAAGAAACAAATAATTACTGATTATATGCCAAATTGATGCACGAGCATTAGCTCCGAAAAACACCTTGTATTTTATCTAAGCTAGGGGGTTTTCATGTTTTGAAGAAATATTAAATTTCATGTAAGTATTAATATTATTTTGGGTGATTAATAAATTATTTATGAGAAATTGTAAATGTGGGAGAAATTAGTTTCTAGATTATTTAGAATTAATGAGGGACCCTAAGTTCGAATTAGTTTCTAAGTTCTAGGGATTTGTTGAGATATTCTAGTGGTGTTGAGATATTAAGGGGATTGAGCATTTAATTAGATCATTTTTAAAATTGTATAAATAGGAGGGGGTTTTGAGAGAAAAATACATTGAGATAGTTGGAAAGAGTGAGAGTGTGATTGAGAGCAGGCTTGAACAGCCAAGGCTATAAGCCTTCAGGCAATTGTAAGGGCCAATTTATTGGAAATTAGACCACGGAAGGAAGTTGTATTGTAAGTGTTTTGTGTGTTAATACAATAGTTGGTTTTTTACTAAATGTAAATTATTGAGTTTGCGTAAGATTGAATTTGTGTGTGTTCAATGAATGAAAGGGAATTTGTTCCTCTTTGAAATCTGGGGTTATTATGTGCAAAGGAATGGTGTTTAGCTTATGAAAGAAATTAAATTTCTGCAGAGGTTCATTATGTGAGACTGCACCTTAATTGAAATCATGGAATTGGTAAATCGATCACCATGGATCGATTTCAAGAAGAAAAACTTCCTATATCAGTAGATTGTTAGTTACTGTTTGAAAGAGGGCGTTATTGTATATGATTGCCAAGAGTTCTGTCTGGAATGTTTTTGTTTTACCATCTCTGAAAATGCAGTACGCTATCATTGAAAGGAATGATCTTCACTGATTTGAAAAGAACGCATGGAGCGTTAATGAAATGCTGGTTACTTTAATTAAAACATAATTTAATTGCAAATTAGAGTGGCTTGGAGTGTGTTAACACCATACAGATTGCGTATTGGTAAATCGATGGGGCTTTGAAATAGGTGCAGGCTTAATTTCATTCCATTAGCAACAAAATCCAGTTTGAATTCATTTGTTGTAGAAGTTTTATGTTGAGTCAAATAGTTTTATGTGGAATCGATTGGTGAATCGAATGCATGGAGTTTGCAGCTTATTGGAAGTTTTAAAAAAGGTGCAGAAAGGCGTAGAATTCAATGTTGTTTGGAGCAGATAAAACAATGGAATGTTTTATACAACAGTGGGATGGATTCACACGGTGATATGGAGTGATAACTGAATACGTTGATCACCTTATGGTAAATGCGTTTCTAGTGTGTCAAATCATGGAGGATTGTAAAAATAGCAAGCGTTTGGTATCCAAGGCTGCGTTTTATATGTTTGAATGTTTATTAAGTTTGGAGGTGAAAATCGATTGGTGGGAGAATCGTGAGCGGTAAGGTGAGTTCACAATAATTTTGATCAGATGTTGAAATAGAGAATTGAGTTAAGCTGTGGTTTTAATGAGCAGTGTTTTGAGAAAAAATAGAACGCACAGTAGTAGGAAGCGTAGAGCTTCATAAGGGTGCAGAGCATTTTTATTGGAATCTATTCAGAATTTAATTGAATTTGCATTCTATGAATGCTAGAATATGGAGCGATAGAGTTACATACATTGGGATTCAATACATTGTTAATATGGATGCTGGAATGATAGATTTCCATACAATTTGGAGCGAACGATATTGTGCAAACACAGGTATCTGATCAATGATGAGGAGAGTGGTAAGAAAATAGACCAGACATTTTTTGCATGTTGAAAGCATTAATTGAATGGAGTTATATCATTGAATTGTTGAATATTTAATTAGTAATGCAGGGTTAAAGATAAGGCGCATTTCTGTAATTAAATCCAGTCATATCTAAATGTTGAAGGAAATGATGAATGAAGTTACTTAAATTGAGTCTGAAATGAAGTTTGGGGTTGAGTAAATGAAAATGATTTGAAGCATGAGTGTTTTCTAACACATAGTATTTTGTGAACAAGAGATAGAAAAGCTTCCGCAAATTTAAGTGTCAATTTGCCATGTATTGAAGTTGGGAAATTGTTTGAGGAGCATGTTTTATATGCACGGCATCAAAGTAGAAAGATTTTGGGTTTTGCAGGCTAGCCCTGCCTACATCACTAATGAAAACCTTTTAATTACATATTATGCCAAGAATTTTCCTTATTTTATTTCCATGTTGGTAAAATGAGCCAAAAATGACACTACAAGCATCATTTGATGAAGGGCTAGATGTTGAGAAGGACGTACATATCCTTAACATTACCCCTCGAAACTAGAATGATGAAGCTTCATCATCAAATAAGAAACCTGAAACAATGTCTAAACTACATGTGAAAAAGAAATATGAATTAGCCCTTGATCTAGAATGTATTCAAAATGTCATCAATAAGTTGTCTAACAAAATCTTTGACCTCAAGAAAATTTCAGCACAAGCACTATCTATTAAGGAAAGCATTAAACTAGCATTTAGAAAGCAATTCCAAAACAAATTTACCCCCTAATAAATGTCTTAGTGTTGAAGGGTTGACAAACATTTTACAATCATTGATAGGAATGACATAGTCAACTTGTGATGAAAATGGGAGAGAGGAGACTGAACGTAATAATGAAACAAAACATGAAAATTAGTGACATCCCACTATTGGTCAATTTTCAAGCTGAATACATAATATGTTTGAAGATGACTCTAATTAAATATATTTTTCTAGAGAGAAATCTTTTGGATTAATCACATTGAAAGGATTGGGTCGATGTTTCGAACCAGGTAATGTTGTTCATCCTCAGGACAAGGTGAGAAATCAATCGATTTGAGAGAATAAATAGCAAGGATGCATGAATGTTCAGGGTTCACCGCACAAATTATTCATTGGTGAAAAAAAATTATTTTCTTAGAAACTAGTTGTTAATGTATAAACAATTATTTATTATCGAAATTGTTGAAATTTATTAACTTAAATAATAATAAATCTAATAAAAAAATATAAAAGCAAGGGTTGACCAGTCAATGTGAATTAGGGGGAAGAAGATGTATAAAATAGTGATATTATGAAGAAAACTAGCGGTTATATATATATATAAATATATATATATATATATATATATATAATATAATATATAGATAAAAACTAACTGTTATGTAATGAATAAGTTGCTGTAAAATAAATTAGTCGTAAATGGAAAAAAATTATATATCAATTCTATAATTTTATTAGTTAGAGATTCATGGTTATGATATAAAATAGGTTCTTAATATTGTAGATTTATATAATAATATCAAGTAAATAATCAATATTTAAGCTCCTATGACCCAAGCTAATAATTTAAAATACTTTTAAGAATATTCGATTAAAACTAGCCGTTATAATAACTAATTAATCTATATATAATAATACTAGGTAAAAAATAGTTGTTATGGCCATGAATAGTTGTTATGGAGTAAATTAGTTGTAGATAATAAAAATAATAATTAATATATCAATAATAATATTAACAATAGTCATATATTATTAGTTAGGATTGATGAATAAAACAGTCGCTAATAATAACGATTATATAATAATACAGGTCAATTTCAATGATCAACTCCTCGGACATAAGCTAATTATTTAATTTTTTTTTTAAGAATATTCGGTTAAGACATATATTTTAATTATGTATATTCTAAAACCTCAAAATTAAGAACTAAAACCATAGTTGATAACGAAGACCCGTCTACTTGAGAAAAGGGAAACCATTAAAATACATCTAGGAAATACACAAAATAATTCTTTTTTAGCTCTAGAATATGATCTGTTTCAAGACCTTAAGAAATTAAAAGCCAAGGTTTCCATTTTCGAGTTACATTAAATTCCCATAATAGAGCAGAAAATTTAACAACATATTGTTGAAGATTCCAATAAAAATAAATCTGCTCCTAGTGTAAATAAATCCTTCCTCTGATCGCATTCATATCATGAAGCACCCTTCTGATAGTTCTCATCCACAAAAGAAGAAACCTCCTTTTTTACTCAGTTTTGAAATTTATAATTGGAATGGGCATAATTGCATTGTTGACTCTAAAACTTCCTCCAATGTCATGCCCCTTTTCATCTGTGGAAAAACCAATGTCAAGGTTTTAGGAGAATTATATGATGTCCTCATTAGATTATATTCTGATCGCAAAGTTCATTGGCTAATTGATATAGTGTTCGCAAACATACTAGAGGCTTATGGCTTGTTCTTAAGATGAGATTGGATGTAACAATTATAAGGATACTTCGGAATTTTTTTATTATCAAATATGGCTACCTTGGCAATGTGAACCTAACAAGATAATAATTAATAGAGAACACTACATGAAACATGTTACCAATTTAAATGGTCCAAATGAACCAAGCATGTTTAGTGATTCATTTTTTTGGAAATTTTACGAAATTTCCCCTTTTACAAATTCTCAGCAGCAATATTAGCTTTTGAAATTAAAAAATGAACTTTGGTCATTATATTTTAATGAATCCAATCAAAAGTAGTTGTCGGTGCTGGATATTTTCTCCTTAACCGTAAAGGTAATAAAACTTTTATTATTTGTAGATTGGAATTTGAATATACTAATAAAATTTCAGAATATAAGGGACTCATCTATGGACTTAAAATAGTTATTAACCTTGGAATTAAATCCTTAAGAGTCTATTGCAATTAAAAAATTATTATTAAGTAGGTTCCTAATGCTATATATTGTGTTTCGACTCACTTGAGGAGTTACGAAGCCGAGGTATGAGATCTATTTTTCTAATTTTCTTAGCTTTTAATATTACTTTTATTTCTAGATCTCTCAGATAAGAAGCTAACTTATTATCCAATATTACTTCTAGACTAATTCAAACTGAAGGTTTTCGGGAGACTCTTTTTCTATTGAATTGATTCTTAGACCATCCATTCAAGATAACATTACTAACTAGCACGTATTTAATGATGATCGGTAGGTAATTGACCTCCTTCATTCATGATATAGCTTTCAAGGCACCATGATCAATTAAATTACTCATGAGAAGGATCTTCTCAATTTCTCGCAAGTGCATCGTCAACAGTAAGTGGATGAACTATTTGATATGGTAAATTCTACCACTAAACTTGTTGTAAGGATAGAAAAAATCTACGATTTACATTATGAATTTACAAGAGTTATCAATTTTAAGACCAGTAGATCTTCTTTGGAATATGAATTCGTTAATTTGGGGACTAAAACCAATCCACAGAATGTATACTTCATAACAAATTATAATCATATAAAGTGTAATTTCACTCATTCTTTAAAGGAATACAATGATGTATTTTGTTGGACATATGAACTTCTGAAAACATTTAACCCCAATGTCATGCTTCATTCAATCCCTATAAAACAAAAAAAGTAATCCGTTCAAATACAAGTTACTGAAAATGCATCCCAATCTCGAACGCACTATTAAAAGGGAATTTAACAAGATTTTGGCAACAAAAATCATTTTCCCTATCAGCCAAACACAATGGGTCACATACCTACTCCCAATTAGTAAAAAGAATGGAGACATTTGTCTCTGCGTTGCCTTTAGAAATACGAACAAAGATTTTGATAAGGACAATTATCCCGTTCCTCCCATGGAGCAGATCGTACAATGAGTTTCTAGCTCTAAAATATTGTTTCTTCTATATAACTTTCCAGGCTATAACCAAGCTATGGTCGCTCCTCTCGATCAACTAAAAGCTAAATTTAGAACTACACGGGGAACCTTTTCCTATATCAAGATTCCATTCGGTTTAATCAATGTTAGGGAAACCTGCTAATGGGTGATGGACATTTCGTTTTGGTGCTCAATAAATGAGTTTGTTGTAATCGACCTATATGATGTAACCATTTACTCCGAAAGAAGATCCTACCACATGTCGCTACATGATCAGATTAGAGAATCTAAAAATAAATATTATCATAGAAGAATCAACTTATAATGTATAGTAGATAGAATAAACCAAAACGTAATGTAGCTGACTCTCAAAAGAAAGAGATTCGTTATTGAGAAATTTTACAAAATATATTTAGAAGGTGAAATAATATTCTATTTCTATTTCGAAATGGAAATTAAACTAAACGAATTATTATTGTAAATGAAGAGAGAGTAAGTGAGTGTAAAAATAGAGATTCCTTATTACTGAAGACAAACAAAGATTCAAATATGTTTTTTTCAATACTTTACAGAAAGATTGAATGTATGATATAACTATTTTCTAATAAGTATTACTAATATTCCAGGACTAATCAGGGAGGGACAACTAAAAATGAGCTCTTGAGAGATTTGTACCTCAATCTTCAGCTTAGGAATATAATCAATAACCATGTTGATTAAAGTAATAATAAAAATTAAAATACCATTACATTTCCAACAATAACTTAGACTTATAAACTAAAAATGACTTGTTTTGTTATCACAACAATTAGAATCCTATCATAGCAGTTAAAATAAATTAAATGTTAAGCTCAATTATTAGTCTTGGGATAAACATCACTAAAGAAAGAAATTAATACCACTAAACAACTATAAATTGAAGAAATACTTTGTCAAATAAATGTTATAGAAATAATTGTTTTCTTAATAAATCTAATCATTAAAGAAATAATATTTCCCTTATATATTAAGAGTTTCACCACAAAAGGTAGGGAAAGTACCACTTATGAGAATGGAAGAAATAACATGTAAAACCAATTGTTGTCAAGCAAATAATAACTTCTATTTATGTGTGTCCATAGTCATTATATAAAATGACATTTGTTTTTCAAAACATACATTTCTTTTTCCAAAACTACGGTTTCCGGATCCTCCCTAACTGCTCTCGGCGTCCGAAAATGCTCTTCCTCTATCCTACCAATATTTCTGTGTCTTTATACCAACAATAACAAGGGTGCCTCTCCACTTTGAGTGTCGTCCATCTATTTATAAAAAATACAAAACCTAGAATGAAAAAACAAATCCCATTCAAATCTCAACTACCCAAGCCAAGAATAATAAAAAATTGTTATTTGATCTGGTTTATAAGGTCCTAATCCAAAATTGCTCCATATCGACTCAAGCAAAATGTGTTTGTTTGTTCGGTTTGTTGACTATCAAAAATGGGCATTATTGGTCGTAACTAAAACATTTTTTCTAGAAGAACCACAATTTTCTCCTAAATCATGCATCGGATTGCGAAAAGCAACACATATCAGCTAATTTGTCCTATTCTAAACAAAGCCCATGTCCAAGGATTCTCATATTTATTGTTGTTTGGTAAGAAATTGAACCGAAAATTAGTTTCTCGTTTCATATTTTGCCAAAATTATCTTGTAGAATCAGATCTGATTTTTTTACATTTTAGTCCAATATAATCTCCGAGGTTGTTGTTAATCGAAAAGGGAGTTTTAGGTCTTGTAAATGTTCTAATTTTTACCCAAAAAAGACTCGCCTTAACATCTGTTTTACATGTCAAAGAAGCCTCCATGCATATTTCTTGGAACTTTTTATGTTTCTTTGGGTTTAATGCATAATCGTTTCTTATTTATTAATTAAAATATTACCATCATATTATCTAAAAGATATCTTGCAGTAGTTGTCACTAATTTTAAATTGAAGAGTTGTGGTATAGGAAGATCATACAGTGAGATTCCTACACTAATCTCACTTCCTGCACTAAAGAAGGGAGATAATTTGATTCGATAAGATGACTGGGGATTTGATGTGATCTATCAAGGAAGGAACCCCGTGATTCTACCTTTAATCTTAAGCACAATTTTTTTTATCGGCCTCCTGCAAGTGGTTCGAGTAAAATAAAAGAATGCAAGCGTTTCTATTGATGGACGTTAGTTGGTGACCAAATAGATTTTGTAACTAGTTTGACATGGCCGAGATCTTGTGAAAGATGTATATATACCTAGTTGGAGGAGTAGCTAGGTTAGTGACACTGTGGACAAGCACTCGTGTGTTGATATTTTGAAGGCTTGTATCGCCCTAACCTCCTCTAGAGTTGGATTTGTGAGTTTACTAAATGTATTGAGCAGATAATTTTTAATCAAGAAAGGAGGTTAATGCAAGGTTCATGAAATTATTTTGTTCCTTTGTGGATTTTTAATCTGTCTCACATGAGTCAATTTCTTCTTTTGAAGGGAAAGGTGCTAGTTAGCAAGGGCTCATCCAATCCAACTCGTTCTCTCTCAAATAATTTCACTATGTGTCATGTTGCGTGTTGAAGTTGGTGTGATATATTGGATATTATTTTGATAGATTGTGTTGGGCGCATGTGAAAAACAAGGGAACTTGTGTATTCTTTTCTTGAGAAATGAAAATAGCTCCGATATGAAATTTATTCCATATTTAAAGAGTTACTTTTTGAATGGGATGTTGAAAAATCACATATTTTATTTATGTGAAGTACTGATGATTTAGATTTCAATGTGAAATTTATATTCAAAGTTCTTACCTAAACGAAGGTTTAAACCCTAGAGTTTAGATTTGCAACAATTGTTTTTATTTGATAACAAGTCTAGACCTAGAGATTGCGATGATGTGAATAAGATCATTTTTTCATTAAAGATTTTGGTTCACAATGTGAGGTCGCTATAGTACAAGTGTAGCCCCTTATTGTTAGTAGTGTAACCCCCGTATTGTATTGAGATACCCAGGTAGCCCCCATATTGTTATTATTTTTCCCTATAGAATCCCACTATTGTTATTGTTATGCCCATACAATATTATTATCTAGGCTGACCCATTAGACCCCTATATATAGAAAGGAGGCCTTGTTATTTGTATCATCAACGACTTGTTCATTTGTGTAATGTAAGGGAGGTTTCTCCCTTAAAGAGGCTAATTTTTAAGTCGTTTATCTATCTCTTCTTTTACTTTGTGATCTCGTTGCATAACATTTAGTATCAGAGCCTTGGATTCTATGGTTTTGGTGCTTCAAGCACGTCATCGTGGAATTTTCACTATACATATTTTTCGAAGAAGCATCAAAAGCATAAATTAAAACCCATTGGACATGCAGTATTGATGATCGTCTTGTCCAAATTTCAAATCTTGTCCCGCTATAGTTTCTGATATATAAGATGAGGAAGTTAGGGATTTTGTAGGATCTCGAATTCCATATCAAACATGTGACCTTGCGAAAATCATCATAACTTTCTCTGTGGCCATCGGATTCAAAATTTGTAAAATGTAACATAAATAAGACAGACTTTAGTGTGTTGGTTATCATTTTTAGTGCCAAAGGTTGAAACAGTGACATGTGGCACTTTGTACAAGTTTGCTCTACTAAACGAGTCTATAATTAGGTCATCATCAGATATTGGGCATAATTCTTTCTTGAAGAATCCAATCTTGATCATACTTGTTGGTTTTGACAGAGGGCTCAGACGTCTACCGCAAGATGAAAATTCAAACATTGGAGATCTGAAATTACAGAGATACAATAAATTCAATATTGAGTTGCTACAAAGAGAAAAAAAGGTGTATACTCTTTCTAAAAATGTAAATAAGTTTTCTTTGAAAATTAGTTTGAAGTGACTCAAAGGGCATAGTTGAAAATAATTCTCATTAATTTATGCCACTAAGAAAGAAAATTGAAACACCTAGTAAGAAACTCAAAATCTCTACTATGACTCATGAGGAAGAGGAAGAAATGTAACATGATATATCAAAATTACGAGACCAAGTGCAACAGATTTCACTCTCATAAAAAGTAATAGAATATAAGATGGATGGTTTGAAGAATGGAATGGAATATAGAATGGATGGTTTGAAGAATGACATACATGGTATAAAATCAAAACTGAAAGGCAACATTCAAGATTTGAAGAAAGACATGGAAGGTTTGGAAAAATTGACAGAAGAAATGCTTCCAAATGGTGAAAAGGTTGTAGAGGAAACTGTTGGGTCCCTATAATACTAGTGATTACCCCATTACTATGGTAGTTATACCCCTTATTTATATTGTTGTGCCCCTATTACCCACATATTGTTATTTCTGTGCCCCATAGAATCCCTCTATTATTATTTTTGTGGCTTTATATTATATTGTTAGGTCGGCTAGATTATATTGTGACTCCTTAGACTCCTATATATAGAAAGGAGGTTTTGTCATTTGATAATCCAAGAATATTTCATTTATGTAATGTAAAGGAGGTTGCCCCCTCGAAGAGGCTGAATTCTAAGGCGTTGATCTATCTTTTCTATCTTTTCTTGAGCTGGTTTCATAACATTTGGTATCAGAGCTTTGGATTCTAGGGTTTCGCTGCTCCAAACAGGTCATCGTGGCCATTTCGCTATAACTTTTTTTTCTGTGACGTTTCAGAAGTCGCAAAAAAAAACCCATTTGAGAAGAA
>APFE030711051.1:104116-153368 GCA_000404065.3 Pinus taeda | reverse complement strand
AACCTACAAGGTTGACACCACAACAATTGTAAGAAAAATAAAAAATGTTTGTGTTACAGTTGTGATCGAAAATAGACTAAAGCTCATGAGTGCGCTGAGAAGAAATTAATTTACATAGATTGGAAAGGGGTGGAAGAAAAGGCATAAAAAACATCAAAAGAAGAGGATATACATGAGGAAATAACCCCAGAGAAAGAAGAAATGAATCCGACCATATCTTGTAATGCATTGACAAAAATTACCACTCAAATTCTCAAGATATAAGGACATATCAAGAAGAAAAATGTAATAGTGTTGGTTGATTTGGGTAGTACCCATAATTTTATTCATTGTAAGAAATCCAAGGAATTGAACTACTTCCTATATCTAGCACTAGAGTGTCAAGAGATGGTTCGAAATGGTGGAACCATAAATTTCTTTGGAAAGTGCCATAATATCAAGTTATCCATGTGATAATATGTATTGAATACTCCAATGCTTTCCATTCCAATGGGTGGTGTTGATGATGTACTAGGAGCCCAATGGTTACGATCTTTAGGTATGATACATTTTAATTTTCAAGAACATTTCTTGAATTTTTTCAGAAGGAAAGGAAGTTGAACTAAGGGCTATCACATGGAAACCAAGAAAGATAATCAGCTCTAATGGCATGACAAATATTTTAAAGAAAGAAACACAGGGCTTAATTCCACAATTATGTTCACTAGACATTCAAACAATGAAATCATCTATTTCTAGAGATTTCCAAAAATTGATGGACAACCCTTATAATGTTCAAGCAGTGGAAGATGACATCAAGCATAAAAAACAAGTTTTCCAACTATTAAAGGAAAGCCTCACTTTGGTGGAAAATTGAACGAAACAATAGGCAGATCAACAACGCAATGAAAGAAGTTTTGATGTATGCGACTAGGTATTTCTACGACTACAACCATACAAACAAATGTGCCTCAAGGAAGCTACAAAGGATAACAAATTATCATGAAATTACTATGGTCCTTACAAGGTTTTGCAAAATATCGGTACTATGGCATAAAAATTGGAGCTTCGTGCATCTTCCTGAGTGGACACAGTTCTCCATATTTCATGCTTAAAGAAGGTTATAGGTGATAGGATTCCAGTTCAAAAAATATTGTCACAATTTTATGAGGAAGGAAAAACCATACTGGAACATGAAGCATTCACAAAAATGAGAACTCGATAGCTACAAAATCAATAAATTTTATAGTATCTCATAAAGTGGAAGAACTTACCCGATGAAGATTCCACATGGGAGGATGAGAATTGTATACAAAAGCATTTGGATCTACTCAAGCATTGAGGACAACAACTTTCTTAACAAGGGGGGCATGTTAGGTCCCTATACTACTAGTATAGCCCCTTATTATTATTCCTGTAACCCCCTTATTGTATTGTTCTACCCATGAAGTCCCCATATTGTTATTATTGTGCCCCATAGGAGCCCACTATTGTTATTGTTGTGTCCTTACAATATTATTGTTATGTAGGTTTTCATTATATTGTGACCCGTTAGACCCCTATATATAGAAAGGAGGCCCTGTCATTCGTATCATTGAAGAATTGTTCATTTGTGTAATGTAAAGGAGGTTTCGTGCTCAAAGAGGATAATTTTGAAGTCGTTGATCTACGTCTTCTTTTATTTTGGGAGTTGGTTTCATAAAACACAATTGAATATACAAGTTTAAATTTGATTGGCTCATATTGAGTATAGTTCCGTGTGCATGATTGATGACTATGGTATCATGTTAAAAAAAACCCTAATGATTCCTATATGAATTTATATATTGGCAAGCGGGTTATTCCTTTTATCAAAATACTATGATTTGAATGATACATAGTGATATTGGTCTCATGAATCCGACGACGATAACTTGGATGCCTTGGGATATTCAATGCAGGAACAGAGTTTCCTTTATTATTACTTTATCAGCCTAAGCTCGGGGTGATTCATAGTATAATGTAGCATCAATTCTGATTGATTTTGAAAGAGGGTTTTGATTAAAACAAGATAAGTGAGTGATTAAATTTTATTGAGATTCTTTAAACTTGTGTCCACAAGTGTGAGACATCTCCTTTTTATTTATATTAATTTTTAATGCAATTTTTGTATTCAAATTCAAGATTTGATTGGTGGGTTACAAGATAGTGTGTGTTGAATCTCAGAATGCACCATTAACTTGAGAAAATTTTTTATTTCATAGAGAATAGTAAATTTTCCACATTGCGTAGGAATATATTTATTTGAGAGTGCACAAATAGATTCTTTCTTCAATGCAGGAATAAAGTATTTCAAATGGTTACCTAGTACAGAAACAAAGTTTGTATTTGATTGATTATGCCATTAAAATCTCGAGTTATTTTTCTTTTGTACGAATTTTTTTTTGAAGAGTCATTGATTGTTCTTTTGTGTGGAAATATAGTTTCTAGGAGTGGGTCTACTGTTATTATGTAAATAATGCAGGGATAGATGTCAACGATTTTATTTGAAGCCTATTTGAACTTGATTAATTTAATTGTTGGGATAGAGATAGGATTTGTAAAAATTTTCCAAAACCTTTGGCATAAATTGTTTTACGCCTTGAAGTCTATGAGGCCTCTATTTGACAAGTAAATGTTGTAAATTGAGTTTACTATTCCCTCAACCAAAATTTTGGTGTCGTTGTCATGGAGGTGTTGAAATGAATTATGGTAAAGTTCTGTTTTTTTCTATAGTATAGGTATGTTATTCTTTTTTTTTTAATTTGTAGTGTGCTTCTATTGATTGAAGGAATTTATTTTTCATTGACTATGTGTTGTAGGCATATTTTTTGAGTTCAGTACAACATTAAATTTGAGTTTAAATTGAAACTTTCTACCAAGATTTTTCATAGTTCTATTGATTATTTCTAGTTTGATTTTTTTTTTTTAAATGCATGAATAGGAAATTTAGGGGCCTGGAGACCAAGAAGGGAAGAGGAAATATTGATAAATAAATAAAAAATTCTCACGGTGGGCCTTCTATTGCAGGGAATAATTCCAAGAAGGCACTGACTAATCACACTAGTACCTTCTACTTTGACTCTCGGGATAGTAGTGCATTAATATCATAGCCAATAGAATGGAAGACATAAACTATTTGGACTGAGAAGTTAAATCAGAAAAATAGTCATCCCTCATAGTTTGTTGTAGGTGGTCTATTTGGGGGAGGAAAGATGGAATATAATGAAGAAGTGCATAGTGAAGGGATGGGTGAGAACCAGCCACTAGAAGAACAATCCACTTTTCGGTTTGCAATTATGGACCCAAATGAAACTATTCAAATCAAAGATTGCACCTTTCATTCTTCCACACTTTCATGGTAAGGTGCATGAAGATCCTAACTCTTTTATTTTTGAGTTCAATATAGTTTGTAGAAGTTATCACTATTCTTTGGATGGTCAAAAGCTAAAGATTTTCCCTGCAACCCTTAAGGACTCACCATTAATTTGGTTCATGGTGTTTGGAGGAAACATTGGTAATTCTTGGGAGAAAATGAAGAGGGTTTTCTTGACTAAATATTAGGATTATCGTAAAACAAGACAAATGTAGGATGAAATTTATAGCATTGTAGAGGCTGATGATGAAACTTTGGAGGATTATTTAGAGAGACTTTTATATATCCTTCGAAGGTCGAAGAAAATGTTTGATATGAAATTGTTAGAACCTTGCTTCTAAGAGGCCTTTTGGTGATTTTACGAATAATTTGAACCTTTTAGTGCAAGGTAACATTGCTTAGAATTATTTTTGTCATATTTGTGACCTATACAGGAAATGTTTACGAAATCAATCCAGATTTGGCAAGGGAATCAAAAGAAATTCTAGGAACAACCAATTTGGATGTATATATGCTATGATTATTGGTTTGGAAAATAAAATGGAAAATATGAAAAATAAAATTATGAATATTGTTACCAAGGAATTGTATTCTTTAAAATTTGAACATAAATTAGTAGAAGAACAAGAAACATTATCCATTTATTGTCAAAAATGTAGAAAAAAACATATTTTACATTAGTGTCCTGCATATGTCGAAAGTGCTAATACCTGTGTAATATGTGTAGGTAAGAATCCTACGAAGGAAGTCCCATTCATAACAAGATTGAAGGCAAAGTTTGAAGGAGAGAATTCAGTACCTGAGCCATTACGTGTTATGGGTGGCACGAAAGTCCTTGGCATAGGTAAGTAGGTATGATTTGTTAACGTGCACCATATTTTCCTAGTTATAATTCACCACAATATTCTTTGCAAAACATGAATTATCCTCAGTCTTGGCTTTATGGGTATCATTCTCAGTATGGGCAGTCTCCTCCTCCCCCTTGGAAACGAGGATGGAGGGGACGACTACACTCTCATTATTTTTGCCTGATGTGTACATAACCTTATCCTACATCGTATGCCCCTTACCCTATGACGCAACCTACACTACTTGTTGTTTTTCCTCAGTGGACTCAACCCATACCACCACCATTGCCATTACCACCACCGTTTCATCCACCTCGATTTTCAGCACAACATGTGTCCAACAAAAATAACAAAGTGATACTAATGATTCACTCCATTGTACCGCTCCCTTACCCTATTTATTAGACCATGCCATATGGGGTTAATGACCTCAAGGTGAGATCAGGAAGGTAATAAATTGAGAAAAAAAAAAAAAAAAAATCCAACGGTAATCATTGAGGATAAAATTGAGTAAACTCTAAATCTTTCAAAAAATGATGTTGTCTCTCAGCCTGTTCCCATACACTTAGATTCATTACCTTCTTCTTTGAACCAACATCGATTTCCAAAGAGGCTAGCTGTGGAGAAATTTTACCACACCCTTGAGTATGACTTGGCTTCCGATTTGAGGAATCTTTATATAAAGGTTCTTCTACTTCGGGCTATAAAAGAGATTCCTATTTGTACCAAAATTATTAGGGAAATTTGTCCTAAAAATCCAAGAAGGAAGAGATTTGAGCCCTGCACTATCTAGTTTGTTTCTTGAGTAGATGAGGTGATGACATGATTTTTACAAGTTGAAAAATATATTGATCTTGGAAACCAAGTTGTCTCTGTTTAGATAGGTGACACTCTCATTCCAAATTCCTGAATAGATCTTGGAGCAGTTATTAATGTCATGACTAAGAAAGCCATGGAACAAGTTTGATTCACTCACATTTGTGCTACCCCCACTGTGTTTGAACTTGATGATAGATCTAAAATCAAATTAGAGGTTGTATTAGATGATTTGGTTGTATCAATTGATTCATGGGAGTACCCTATAAATTTCATTGTTTTATAACCAAAGAATTGTATTGGGGGACACCCTTTGATCTTGGGATGACCATGTCTTTCTACAACATATTCCCATATATTTTTTCTCTTTAGTGACATTCATATTTACCATGGGGATGCTAGGAAAATTTTCACACTATACCCATCTCCCAGATCTATCTAGGAGCTTCGTGATACCTTGTGTTTAGATTATGATAGTAGTGACGATGAGACTCAATCCCTTTCTATGATTCTTCAATATACTAAGTCGACTAAGGAGAGTGTGATTCAGGATTTTCTAGATAACTCAGACACTCTACAAAATTTTGAACCACTTCATAATATTTTTAGTCGAAGTTTCCAAGAAAATTGTGATCCCTAATCCTCATATTCAACATTACATAGTTTGGTAGCCACCAAAAATGTTCACGAGTCTGACACTACTCTTCATGAGGTAAGTCCAAGAAAATCCTTGCTCATTGGTTTAAACCTAGATCCATCCCAGTAGGAGTAGCTTCTGAGCTTATTGCAGTATTATCTTGATTCCTTTTCTTGGAGTTATGAGGACATGAGAGGCATCCCTCTTGAAACTGACACTCATGATATTTATATTCAAGAGGGTTCCCAACCGATCTGACAACCCAAAAGGTGAATGAACCCTGCACTAAAATATGTTGTTAAAGAAGAACTCCAAAAGCTCTTAGATGTTGGTTTTATCGATCCTATCTCTGATAGGCACTGGGTCTCTACATTAGTAATAGTCCTAAAGAAATATGGGAGATGGAAAATTTGTATTGATTATACAGAATTAAATAAAGCCACTCTCAAGGATTAGTTTCCTCTTCCCTTCATTGATTTGGCACTGGATACCCTTCGATGTAAAAAGTATGTTTCATTTTAGATGAATTTAGTGGCTACAACCAAATAAAACCTTCCTTGTTTAAGGATACGAAGTAGTATGTTAAGCATTGTGATAGTTGTTAGAAAATGGGCCAACTTGGTCAAAACGATGAAATTCCTTTATGGTCGCAAATTATGTTAGATCCATTTAAAAAATGGGCCATTGATTTTGTGGGACCTATAGCCCCAACAATTTTAAGTAAAAGACATATCTTGGGTTGTATATATTTTGTAACAAAATGGGTAGAAGCTAAAAAAAATTCTTATGCTATTGAAAGAGTTGTTGAATTCTTATTTACTGAATTTTTTACTCGATTTGTGGTACCATGTGCTATTTTTACTGACAATGGATCATAGTTTTTTCTAATATGGTAAAAATAATTGTAGATCAATACAAGGTTTGGGACAAATAGACTACATCGTATCACCCACACGAAAATGGCTGAGTAGAGTTTACAAATAAGGTGATTGAGTCCATCCTCACAAAAACTGTAAATATTCATAGAAAAGATTGGGAAAATAAATTACTGAAAGAATTATCGATTTAGAACTACCTGGAGAAAAAACACAAGTTGCACACCTTATGAGTTGGTGTATGGGAAATAAGTATTGTTTCCAATCAAATTCCAAATCAATAACTTCAGAAATGCAATCCAGTTGGGACTAAATCTTTCAGAGGCACAACAATAATTCCTTTTGGAGTTAAATGAAGTTGTTGAGATAATAAGGGATGTTATTCAATAGAATACCTTGATGAAGCAACAAGCTAGAAAATGGCATGACAAGTTGATCAAGAAAAAGCATCTCCATCTAACTAATTAGGAGCTCCTCTATGATTCAAACTTTAAAATTTTTAAGGCAAAGCCTTGTATACGCTGGTTGGGGCCCTATGAAGTGGTCAAAGTTTTTGAGAATGTAGTGGATATAAAAACCATTGATGGTTAGGGTACTATTTTCTTGGTAAATGGACATAGGCTTAGAGTCTATCTTCAACCCACCACGAAGGAAGCTTTCATGCAGCAAGTGCAACAACAATCAACTTTGAAAATGGTAGGTGGGGATAACACAAGTTTGGTGTGAGTATCTATTGATTTTCTATTTTCCTAGAATATTTTAAAAAAGAAGAAATAAATTAGAAATAAATTAAATAAAAATAACACATGACTACAAAAACTAGCTTGTTGGTGCAAATTTCTAATGATATGCTTGAAAACCATATTGGCGGGGAGATTATTTTCTAATAAAAAGGGATCCCATATCAAAATTAATATGCATGACTAACCTACTTTTGAGAAGAGGCAGGCTTCTACAATGATTTTTGGTGGCAAGAAAAAAAACCAACAAAAACATCACCATTATCATAGTTCAGGGCACATGGCATGTCAAAAGTTATTACAAGAGGCATAAAAAGTCCGCTCACAATTAATTTATTTACAGAGGTTGCAGAATTATTGGGCGAAGGCATCAGCCATTCAAGGTGGATACTTTACCTTTATTCTCTTCCATTTTGTAGAATTACCTCTAATTTCATCTTTATTCCTTAATCTGCAGTGATTCCATCCATATTCTTCTATTGAATTCTCTATTCCCATTTCTATTTTCCTCTCTTCTACCTTTGAAGTTTTTCCCCTATTTCCCTCTTTCTTATCTACCTCTAGATATCTCAACCTTATTCTTAGTCTCCTTAATGATTTTCCTTCCCTTTTCTTATGTAATATCCCCATCCCACTTCTTCTGGCCCTCTTGCTTTTCAAGTTCTAGCATCTTTGAAGCCTTGTCTTTTACATGACCAAAGCATAGTAATACTTGATCCTGACAATCTATGCTCCGTAACTCTGCGATTTTTGTACAATCTAGCTATGTTTTTCATGGGAAAATGGATTGGTCATTATGGTACAAGAATCTATTTTCTTTGTAAATTCATGTGCGTGAATTATTTTTATTATTATAGTGTTGGAAATTCTCAGAGCGCACTGCAGGAATCATTTATTTAGAGTACTGGCACAATGCAGGAATTATGTTTTGTTACAATACATGAATCTGTTTGATTACAACTTGGGTTGATTTTTTATTACAATGATGGAATATTCCTTATGGATTTATTTTAATAACATATAAGAATGGGTCATTTTTTATTTTTAATGACATAATGATGACCTTGTCTGATCAGTACATAATCCTTCATCTATAAAGTGGCCATTATTATTAGGGGTTATGAAGAAATATGTATGGTTAGCATAAAAATAATACAAAATCTAAGTTCTCGTTTTATCATTATAGTAACATCCAACTCCATAGAATATCATTATTAGGGTTGAAATTCATAAATGGAGGATTAATCACCATCCTTCTCATTATGTTTTAACACCACCACTAAATGAATTCACTTTCCCATCATATGAAGATATTCCACTATCTAATCATCTAAATCTCTATGCCTCAAACTTATTACCTGTATGACAGTTATCTTTCAAATGTTGATGCTAATCATTGGTTTTATGCTTAATTTGGAAACCTTTCCGGATACATTATTTTTAATAGAACCTTGTACCTCGTGGGTTGTGACTACTATATTTAGCTAAGCATGAAGTGTTAGTCAAAGAATTAGGACGTGGGAGGAGCTTGTATTTTAATGAATGTATGGTATAGGAATCATGTGAGCCTTAAAGTGAAATTTCATCATGATTTTATGTTGATCAGTGAGTTAAAGTTTGAAGGTATTTGAATTGTGAAAATTATAAGACCAAAGGTTGAATTGGAATCATGGGAACCATGTTATGAGTCAGAATCAAACCATTCTATGTCAAAGAAATTGAAAGGACGATATAATATGAGGAAAGCCTTCCCATTTTGCAGGAAGTGTGATGGATTCCCTTCCTATACAAATTCAATGGCTATGACTCTAGTGTCACTAGGGATTTTTCGGAGAATTTAGATGGTAATATGGATACTATAGGTCCATTGAGATTTTAATTGGCATAGCAGTTAATCTTTCAAGCCACTAAGCTACATGTTACAAGGATTTTTTTTTTGAGAAAGGTGAAGTAGTGACAAGAGTCTCAAGCATGCTTTTGGAAAATAAATGATGCATATTTGATTAGAAGAAAGTGGTGGCAAGAAACAAAATGATTGATAAATGGAAACCTTTGTTATACATCTTAAAACAATTATTGAATTGCGAAGGTAGGTAGTCCATGACCTACCTTTACAAAAATCATCTCTTTTGTACTTTGAGTGTGACAAACTAATTAATTTACCATACTTTCTATTAAAGAGACTAGCCAATATTGCTAGGAGTGTCCAAAAAGTTTTGGAAGACAAGGTAGGCTATAAATTGTACCATTATGGGTTGATAAAAATTCTAATCAGTGAGGAACGGAAAAACAAGGGTTCTACAATTGGGAAATGTCACAAATTATATGAGAGTGGATAAATTAGGAATGTGGTTAATATAAAGAGTAAGTATGGAGATAAGCACGAGAAGGGTTAAGAATCCAATGGTAATGAACTTCGAACAAAGGAAAAACAACACGGAGGAATGTCGAAAAAGTTTAAAGAATCTAGAAATATTCAGCTTAAGCAGGTAGAACAATAAGAGGAAAATATTCAGGGAACAATGTAAAGAATGACACCTAAAGTTGTGGTGTCAAAACCACCTCAAATAATAACAATAGTTTTCCTAAAAAATGTCATGCTTCCTCTCGTGGGAAGACATTAGGGCCTCCTGGTTTTTCTAAAGTAGAAGTTATTCGAGATTCTGAATCAGATGGTGCATCTTTAGGAGAGCCGCCACTGGAGACCCTTGGAGGGAATGATGGAATGGCCAGTGACAGGGCTTCAATAACGAAAAAGAAGCATAGGCTCAATGAACAAAATCTTTCTCTTCTAGCATGGGTGGTAGCATTCAGTACCCTTGTTATTAGTTAGGAGTGACAAGGAGAAGAATATGTGGATGATGTTCCTCTGATGACGAAGAAATTTAAAAAGTAGAAGGTGATCCCCAATGAAATTCAATAGAAAGAGGTAGAAGAGCGTCAGGATTCTATCCATATTTCATCTGTAATAAAAAAAGATGAAGAAACATGAAGTATCTGATGAGAAAAAGGAAACGTATTGAAGGAGTCTATCCCTGATGCACCTAGTGAGAAGAACGCAAATGAAAATTTGGAGTTCAAACAACAAGTCCAAGAGATAGATGTTATGAATAGATGGATAAAAACACAAAATGCCACACTCACGACTAGGAATGAAGAATTGCTTGCATGCATGGTTGAATTAAAGGAGTAAGTTAATAAATGGAGGATTTAAGTAGCCTACATGAAAACTCATGCAATAAGGTTCAAAATACAAGTTAAAATGATAAAGGTTGAATTCTCGAGAATTAATATTCAAATCCATAAATAAGGAGGCAAGACTTCAAGTTTTTCTTTTTTGTAGAGATCACTCAGAAGTTGTATGAGGACACATAACAAGATGAGGATTGGGGAATTTTAGGTCTTATAAATGTCCTAATGTTTACCCAAAACTCTTCCCTTAACTTCATTTAGATTCATTGAGATCTTCAGTGCAGGAAAAAAAGTTTCCTTTATTGTTATGTTACTAGTCTAAGCTTGGGGTGATTCATAGTATAGTTTTGCATCAATTTTGATTGACTTTAAAAGATGGTTTAGATTAAATAGGGGTCGTGAGTGATTAAATTTGATTGAAATTCTTTTATCGTATGTGCACAAGTCTGAGACACATATATTTTCTTTGTTTCGTTGTTTAATGAAATTTCCTTATTCCCTATTAAGATTTCATTGTTAAGTTACAATATAGTGTATGTTGAATATAAGAATGCACCTTTAACATGAGATAATTTTTTTTTTCACACCAGAATAGTAAGCGTGTCACACAATGCAAGAATATATTTGTTTGAGAGTGTAAGAACAAAGTCTACTTTAAGTGCAAGAACAAATTATTTCAAATGGTTTCCTAGTACACGAATAGAGTTTGTATTTGATTGATTATGCCATTAAAATCCTGAGTCCTTTTGCTTTGGTATGAGATGGTTTTGAAGAGTCTTTGATTATTATTTTGTGTGGAAATCTAGTTTCTTGGAGTGATTCTAGTGTTACTATGTAAACATTGAAGGAATAGAAGTCAAGGATTTTATTTGAACCATGTTTGTACTTGATTAATTTAATTGTTGGGATAGAGGCAATATTTACAGAATTTGTCCAAAACCTTTGGCATAAATTGTGATACACCTAGAAGTCTACGAGTCCCTAGTTTGACAAGTAAAAGTTGTGAATTAAATTTAAAATTCCATCAACCAACAATGATACTTGTTATAACCATAAAAACTAAAATTATAAGAGAAGGTTGTGAGATTCTATAAGAGTGCAAAATAAAAAACATTGGTGCGAGTAGAGGTTTCAAAAGGAAAACAAAAATTGTTTTCCTCATGAGTTGAATGAATCCATCAATTAACATATTAGGAAATATGAAAATTAATCTCGTAATTATGGTAACCTCCAGTAATCTTAGTCATAACTTTAGAGCATGTTAAGTTTTTGGTTTATATGGAATTAGTTTTAATTATTGTAAAGGATAAATGTTACAATAAGTATCATCATTTACTCATTAAAGGCCAGGTAAGCTAGCCACTAGAAGTATCAAACAAAATGAACATAAAGGAAATGACATTGTGGGATATGAAATTGTAAAGTTTATTTTGTGAACCATGTGTATGCTTCTTTTTCCATGCACAATAATAAACCAATTCCAACATATTCATAACAAAAATTCCAATATTTAACATTCGTTGAATCTATTTTATATTCACCTAAATTCTTTCCGCCCATATGTTGATTAAATTCATGAATACACTTACAACTTATGTGACAAATCTCACTTTCGTCCAACATTTTTATTCTATTTATTTCACTTATGCGTTTCTTTTATTTTATTTTATTTATTTTCATGTATACCATATATACAGAACGATGGTCATATTTTCATCCTTTAGATTACATATGTTAGATTTTAAAATAGATACAATGTTGGTTAACCATAGGTGTTCTATATATATAATATTAGAACCATAAACCACATATTAAATTATAAAACAAAAATATTTTACAATTTCATAAATGGATTGTATTATTTTGGTGTTTATTCATTATATTTTATAAAACTATTATATCTTATTATTTATAACATGACTAACTTCTTTATTGATATATAAATTTTTTATTATTGTATATAATATCAATGTTATATTTACATATATAAGCATTCTTTTACTCTATATATGTGTGAATTATTTAAAAGTTATGTTACATGTTATTACGTCATGGGAATGTCACGTGAAGTTGAAACTCGATGAAAGTGAAAGCAATTCAAATGATAAAATCATCAAATAAAATCATCAAAAAAGAAATCAAACTTCGAAAATGCAAGTGAAAGTGCCAAAGTCCCAAAATTATTCATAGTAATATGACTGAAATTGTTCAAAATCAAGGCAGCTTCATATAATCATAAGGAATGTGAAGGCAACCATCAGACACCCAAATCCAAAAGATGAAGTAATGAAAGGGATAATACCAAGGATTTAAACCAAGGACATGATTAAACCTTGGAGAGGAGTCAAGAGGCTAGAAATCTAGATCATGAGGATAAGAGAGTCATTGAATGAAAAATGAAATGTAGGAAGTGGGAAATTTTTCCAAATTTATAGTTGGGCGGACTACATTTTTGTAAAATGAAAGGGGTTGTTCATGGGACAACAATCCCCTAGGAAGAAATTCGCAAATTATTAGCATATTTAGTGAAAGATTACATGACATTCTAACTGGTATGATAGACCAAAATTAACCTTAATTACAACCACCTACTCGTGAAACTTCAAAACTCACTCTCTTAGGAGGATCAGGTCCACCTCCTTCCACTGTAACCTCATCTATGTCCTCCTTTTCTAAGGATTCCTCTAGCAAAGAAGATTTTCCATCAACCAAGTCACCTAATTCTCATGCTTCAACCCATATGCCTAATAACTAAGGAAAAAATTAAGGTAATTATGGAAACAACCTTGTCAATGTATGGACTGGCTAGGGTGTTGTTTTTGCGACAGGTGTTTAACATTACCTCAAAACCCTCCAAAATGTCTCCCCAAATTTGGCCTAGACTCTAAACAACTAGTAGATAACCACATTAAGGCCTCAATTCTAGCCATTAGAAAAAATAATGTGCATCATGAAGATGTCAACCACACATTATTCTAGTATGCATTTGATTGAAAACCTATAACTTACTATTTTTCACAACCCTCTCAAAGTATCACGTTGTGGGATTAGTTGGAAACCACCTTCGAAGAAAAGTTCGGGCACAACTAAACTCCATAGGTTTTCATAATCAATGTGTCTAGCATGAAGATGGATGGTAATGAAATAGTTCGAGATTTCAATTTGAGCTTTATCCCATTAAAGACAAAATTACCTAGTGATTACATACCTAATTAAAACGTTATAATTATTTGTTATCCCAAGAATTTTCCTACTTTTATTTCTATGTGGTTGAAATGAGTCGAAATGGCCACTCTAGAAGTAACAATTTGTAAATCTCTAAATGTCGACAAGGACATAGTTATCCTGAAGACTAACCCTATAAATGAGAATGATCAAACCTCATTCTCAAATAAGAAATCCAAAACAATGTCTAGACCATCTGCAAAAAGGAAAGATGAATTAGACCTTTATCTAAAAAGTATCCAAAAGGTCAATAATAGGCTATCTAACGAAGTCATTGGTCTCAATAAAATTTTAGCACAAAGACCATCGACTAGGGAAATATTTAAACCACCTTTTAGAAATTAATTCCAAAACAAATTTACCCCATATTAAAGGTCTTAGTATTGAAGGGTTGGCAAACATTTTACAAGCATTAATAGAAATTACAAAGTCAACTTCTTATGAAAATGAGACAAAGGAAACTAAAGATAACAATGAAGCAAAATATGAAAATCAACCACCTCCTACCATTGGTCAGTTTTTGGACTCAATACATAATATGTTTCAATATGATTCTAATTAAGTCCATTTTTCCAAATCATCTGCCCTATAATACATGCATAAATTTAAAGCCTAGTGGATAACCAAGACCCCTCTACTTCAGACAAGGGAAAACATTAAAATACAACTAGGAAATACACAAAACAATTATGTTTTAGCACTAAAATATGATCCAATTCAAGAACTTAAAAATTTAAAAGCCAAATTTTCCATTTTTAAGTTACTCAATATTCCGATAATAGAGTAGAACCTTCAACAACATATTGTTGAAGATTCCAATCAAACTAAATTTGATCCTAGTGGAAATATGTCAAATTTTTATAAACCTGGATTTGGTTACATTCAAATCATGAAGCACCCTTTAGATAGTTCTCATCCACAAAAGAAGAAACCTCTTCCCTTCTTGCTAACTTTTCAATTTATAATTGAAATGTTCATAATTCCATGGTTGACTCTACAACTTCCTCCAATGTCATGCCCATTTTCATATGCAAGAAAATCAACGCTCATATGAAACTATTCGAGGTAAAAAGCGTGCATCCTGATAGAACCAATGTCAGAATTGTAGGAGAATTAACTTGATTACATTATATTTTGATCATAGAGTTTATTAACTAATTGATATACCATTTTCAAACATATTAGATGGTTATGGCTTTCTCTTAAGTTGAGATTAGATGTAACAATATTAAGTATTTTTGGGCACAAATTTTACTCATCGATGGTTACCTTGGAAAGTTTAACCTAATAACCCAAGAATTAGTAGATAATACTACATGAAACATGTTACCAATCTAAATGGCCACAATAAACCAAGCATGTTTAGCGACTCTTTAGCTATTGACCAATTTTTTCGAAATTTTCTTTTGAAATTTCTTCTTTTACAAATTCACAACAATATTATGAACTTATGACAAGAAATAAATTCAGAACAATTGATAATATGTTACTTGATGTCGACATTGTTAAAAGTAACTCAAAAAATTGACTTTGGTCATTATATTTTAATGAATCGAAGAAAAATAAGATGTTGGTGTTGGCTATTTTCTCCTTGATTTGAAAGGTAATAAAAAATTTATTGATTGTAGATTGGAATTTTAATGTACTAATAATGTTGTATAAAATGAGACACTCATCTAGGGACTTAAAAAGGTTATTAACCTTGGAATTCGATCCTTAAGAGTCTATGGAAATTCAAAAATTATTGTTAAATAGTTTCATAATGTTATATATTGTGTTTCATCTCACTTGAGGGGTTATCAAGATTAGGTATGGGATCTAATTTTATAAATTTTTTATCTTTTAATATTACTTTTACTTCTATATCTCTCAAAAAAGAAGTTGACTTATTATCCAATATTATATCTTGACTAATTCAAGATGAAGGTTGACGAGGAGACTCTTTTTCCATTGAACTTATCCTTAAACCATCCATTAGAGATAACATTAGTAACTAGTGCATATTTAATTATGATTAGTAGATAATTGGCCTCCTTCATTCATAATATATATTTCATGATACTGCCATCGATGAAATCACCCATGAGAAGAATCTTTTGTATTACTCGCAAGTGCATAGACAATAGGTAGTGGATGAACTATTCAATATGGTAAATTCTACCCTGAAAGCTATTGTAAGGATAGAAAAAATTCATGACTTACATTATAAATTTACAAGAGTTTTTAATTTTAAAACCAATAGATCTTCTTTGGAATAAGAATTCATTAATTTGGGGACTAAAACCAATCCACAAAACGTATACTTTGAAACAAATTGTAACCCTATAAAGAAGGTATATTTCACGTATTTTTCAAGGAATACAATGATGTTTTTGTTAGACATATGAAGATCTAAAAACCTTTGACCAAAATGTGATGCGGAGTGTAATCCTTATAAAAAAACAAAGTAAGCCCTTCCACCAATAGTTAACGAAAATGCATACCATTCTCGAACCTACTCTCAAAAGTGAACTTAACAATATCTTGGCAGCCAAACTCATTTTCCTTATCTTCAACACAGAGTCGATCACATACCTAGTGCAAGTTATGAAAAGGAATGCATACATTTCTCTCTACGTTGACTTTAGAAATATGAAGAAACCTTTTGATATGGACAATTATCCTTTTCCTCCCATGGAGCAGATCGTACAATGCATTTATGGCTCTAAAATGTTGTTTCCTCTAGATGGTTTTATAGGCTATAACCAATTTATGGTCACTCTTGTTGATCAACTAAAAGCTAAATTTAGAACTACATGGGGAACCTCTTCGTATAGGAAGATGCCTTTTGGTTTAACCAATGTGAGGGAAAACTTCGAATGGGTGATGAACATTTCCTTCTCGGGCTTAATAAATGAGCTTGTTGTCATTGATGTAGATGATTTCATCATTTACTCCAAACGAAGATCCTACTAAATGCCATTAAAATATCAAGTTATAGAATATAAAGCGAAAGACTATCATACAAGAATCAAATTCTAATACATTATGTATAGTAAATAGAATAATCCAGAAAATAACGTAACTCGCAATCAAAAGAAAGACATTCACTAGTGATAAAATTTACAAAGTATATTTAGAAGACGAAACGAAATTCTATTTCTATTTTAAAATGCAAAATAAACTAAACTAATTAATATTGTAAATGATGAAAGAACAAGTGAATATAAAAATAGATATTCCTTATTCTTTAAGACAACCAAAATTTCAAATATGTTTTCTTCAAGATATTATATCAAGAATGAATGCATGATACAACTATTTTATAATAATTATTACTACTTGGCCAAGGCTAACAGGGAGAACTATAAATGATCTATTTCAATACTTGTACCTTAATCAACAGATTATGAATACAATCAATAATGATTTTGGTTAAGGTAATGATAAAAATGAAAATGCCATTACAATTTCAACAATAACTTGGACTTAGAAATTAAAAATTACATTTTTGTTATAACAACTACTAGAATCCAATCGCATTAGTTAAAATAAATTAAATGCTAAATTATGAGTATTGGGATAAATATCACTAAATATATTAAAGCACATTAGTTAAAATAAATTAAATGTTGGGCGTGATTATTAGTGTTGTTAGGATATTTTGACACATAGGAAATAGTTAAGTATAACTTGGTCTAGTGTAGAGTTAGGTAAAGTGTTTTTCTTTACTATGTACTTTTGTAACTTACAATCCAATGATCACGATATTTTTTAGACATGAAGTGATCTAACGGTTCATTCTCTCCTCGTTATTACCGACACTTGATATCTGGCTTAACATCCGATTGGTCCACGGTCTCTATTTAAAGAGGATGGAGGGTCATTTGTAGGTTAACCATTCATGAGAGAAGTTTATGTAAATTTTCATTATTTTATTAATAAATTTCCTGAAGTGGCTGTATTGGCTCAGGCCGTGGACTGTTTCCCTTCTTGAGGGTTTTAACCAAGTCAAGAATACTGGTGTATAGATTTGTGATCCGTTTGTGAGTGGTGTCTTTTGGTGTTCTGTCTGAAGAACTTACCTTGTAAATTCCTACATGGTACCAGAGCTATTTGAGGGCCGTATCAGTGGGTGATCCAAATCTAAAGCCAATAGAACTGCATCTCATTGTCATTTCCTAGATCTATTGTTTCTGACTGCTTTCGGGATGAGAGGGCTGCTCTATTGTGTTAGAACCATCTGTTCCAGTGTGAAACCCCTTTCGTTTCATGCGAAAAGGTTTCCGGTAGCCCAAGCTACGTCATTTTTAAGATCTGGAGGTATACAATGTTTATTTGGAGTTCTAAATATTCATCTCTCTATTTATTTTGGTTTATTTAGCTCTCTGTTGTTTATTACCGGATCTATACCTTTCATTCCTGTGCATGCTCTTTGCCATGTGACTCTGTGTGATCTCGAAAGATTAGAAACAGAAAGGAAGGATTTTTCTCATGCGTATGCTATTTTCCGCAACGGCTTAGTGTGATCTCGAAAAATTATAAACATTGAGGAAAATATTTAGTTTCTGGCTAAAGCTAACTTCAAGCCATAAGGTTGTTTTTCTTATATGTTTGTGTTAGGTTTTGTGTTTTTTGTTTTGTAGGCAAAAAAAGAGCTTCTTCAAGTAAGCACGCACTCCAAAGCTTCAGTGAAAAAAAAAGGAGAAAAAAAATGACCCCTCTCTTTTCCAAAAATTACTAACCTTTTAAACTAGCTAACTTGGTGCAAAGTTACTTTATGAGAATAGAGGTCTCGAGTTCAAGTCTTTCTTTTTGTTGAGTTACTTTTTCAAAAATCACATGTATCTTATGTTCTAAAATTACTTTATGTAAAAGTGTTCTCACCCATTATTAAAAGTGAGTCACTTATAATTCTAAAGTCTCTTTATCTTTTATTTAAGTTACAATTTAGTGTGTAGCTCAAAGTACCATTGTAAAAGTGACTTTCACTTATTGATAAAAGTGAGTCACATAATTTTTTTTTTAAAGTGAGATAATTAGATTAAGTTTGGAAAGGGGACAGATTTTTTAAATATAACATTATCATTTATTTCCACACATTCACACACTCCATCGACATTTTCAACAACTTTTCTTCAAAAATCCATAACTTCTTCCTCTGGAAGCCGTTTTTTTTAATCAGCCTAATTTTTTGAGATTTGTCCATTGGAACACTTAGTTTCAGCATCTATAGCTTTAGTTTCTATTCAAATTGAAAGTCCATGCCAAGCTATTCTTGACAGCACTAACTACTTCCAATGGTGGTCCTACATTGTAGATGTACTTAGAAGTAAAGGTCTTTACAGAATAGCCTCAGACCAAGAAACGAAACCTCAAGATGAAGATAAGGTAACAAAATGGGAAAATAGGCAAGATCAAGTAGGTGGGTTGATAGGGATGTCTTTTTCTCCAAAACTTAGATTCCATATCGCAAAACTTGATATTTCTAATGAAGCATTGAAACAACTCACTAAAGTTTTTGGAATTAAAAATGAAATTATAGCCCATCAACTCAAAAATGAGCTGCTTACATTGGACTGAAATAATTTTTCTTCCATTGAAGATTTTTTTTCCTAGTTTAAGACGCTTAGACTTCCCTTGAAGGTGTTTAGGTTACGAAATAAGATGGTAGCATTATCTACTCCATTCTTATTATGTTGGGACCAACATACTCTGTGTTTGTTTCCACCTTCCATTCTATTAGAGAAGCCACTATTTCTCAAGGACAAGACTACAAGTCCCCCTCTTTTGATGCCTTTTGTGATTGTTTAATAAGAGACCAAGAAAAGCTCTTAGATCTTGGTCTTCTTAATCTTGGAAACTCTTCTAAGAAATCCTTAGCTACCCAACAGCAACCAAATTCAAATAATCATAAGAAGCACTATCCTAAAAAGAATGGTCCTAAACCAAATTAGGGTCTTAAGCAATTTCAACCTCAAAATGAAAAATAATTTCAACAAAATGATAAGGAGAATAAAAACAAAGCGAAGAAGACTAATAGACATTGCCACTTTTGTAATCTAGATGGCCACTTAAAATCCAAATTCTTTAAAAAGATTGAAGCCTTGGAAACAACAATGAAGAAGCATAACATCCATTTGGAACACTCTTCTACTTCAACTTCATCTTTAGGAATAACACTTTCTTCATGTGGTTGTCAATCATCTCGGTTTGGTTATGCAATAAATGTATCTTCTTCTTCTCATTCTCATGAGTGGCTCATTGATTCTGAAGCTTCTTATCACATGGCCAAAAACAAAGCCATGTTTTCTTCTTTAAATGATTGTAACACCAAAAATATATATGTTGGTGATGATAGATCTCTTAGTGTTGTAGGGACTGGAACTGTTCATCTAGACAATGGTCAACTTAGTGATGTATTATGTGTTCCAAGCTTATCCTGCAACCATCTATCTATATATCAGATAACTCATTCAAGTGAAGGTAAAGTTGTTGAATTTTCACCTCACCATGTTATAATTAAAGACCTAAGAGATCCTAGAAAGATTTTAGCTACTGGCATTGCTGATGATTCTACAAGGTTGTATAAGTTTAACAACTTTGAGTCATCAAATATTCTCTCAGTATTTGTTTCTCATAATGATGAAGTGAGCAAACTTTGGCATGAACAATTTGGTCACTTAAACTATTTCTCCCTTCAGAATCTATGTAAAGAAAATATGGTGACAGGTCTTCCAATGGTATCTTGCAGAGATGGTGTTTGGTACAGAAATATACTCAGAAAACATCATCGGGATAGTTTTGAAAAACATGCCTCTTGGCACGCCTCAGCCTATTTACATCTTGTGCATAGTGATTTATGTGGTCCACATCCAATTGTTTCATCCTCTAGCTACAAATATTTCTTAACTTTCATTGATGATTTCTTCACACGCACTTGGGTATACCTCTTAAAACTCAAGAGTGAACTATTTAACATGTTCTTGGGCTTTAAGGCCTTTGCTGAAAAACAATCTGGACATCAAATTCTTAAGTTAAGATCTAATAATAGCGGAGAATATGTTAACAACAAATTCATCAACTTTTGCACCGAGAATGGAATTCAAATGCAACATATTGTTCCATATACTCCACAACAAAATGGTGTAGCTAAAAGGAAGAATCACACCTTAAAGAAAATGGCTAATTGTATGGTTCAATCTAAAGGACTTAGTCTTAATTTTTGGGCAGAAGCAATTAACTATGCAAATTACATAATAAATCACACTCCTACTAAGGTTTTAAACAATATCACTCCAGAAGAAGCATGGAGCTCAATTAAACTAGATGTAAGCCACTTTCATGTTTTTGGAAGTGAAGCATGGCCCCATATTCTAGATGAAAAACATAAATATTTAGAACCTAAGAGTGAAAAATGTATTTTTGTTGGATATTCTAAAGATGTCAAAGGATATAGAATTATTCCATTTAAGTCCAAAAATGTTATCATTAGAAGAGATGTAAAGTTTGCTGAAAATATATCAGCCTATGAGCCTAGTTTGGCAGATGTGCCACCTCTCTCTATTCCTTCCACTTCTAAAAAATATTTCTTCTTTAGATGATGACAGTGAGGATGACAATCCTAACCCACCTTCTTAGGATCCTCCTTCAGCTCCTCAACTTTGAAAATGGGTTCGTACTACTCGAGATGCAACAGGTGATCTTGCTGGTGATCCTACAAATCAGTGACGTACACATTCTCAATTCGATAGAGCCTCCTCTTTACTGGCTCAAGCTTCAGTGAATTATGACCCTGACACCTTTGTAGAAGCTTCAGGCCATCCAGATTGGGACGCAGTGATGAATGAATAATATCATTCATTATTGGCAAATGATACATGGGATCTTATTCCTCTTCCAAAGGGACGAAAACTTGTTAGATGCAAATGGGTTGACAGAACCAAGTATGGACCAGATGGAAAAGTTGATAAACATAAAGCTTGTCTTGTTACTAAGGGTTTGTCACAAGTTGAAGGCATTGACTATACTGAAACCTTCTCCCCTTTTGCCAAAATGAGCTCTATTTGTCTTGTTCTTTCCCTTGTTGCCTCTTTCAAATGGGAAGTCCATTAGATGGATGTTAAATTTTCCTTCTTGCATGGGGACTTGCATGAAGAAATATATATGGAAAAACCTACTGGATTTATACAGACAGACTTCACCATTGTATGTCAGCTTAGGAAATCCCGTTATGGTCTCAAGGAATCCCCTTGGGCTTGGTATGCCAAAATGGATAGCTTTCTTTCAAAAACTAGCTTTTCTAGTTGTCATTATGACAATACTATCTAGACCAAGAAAGTGGGCAAGACACTTATCATTCTTGTTCTTTATGTTGATGATCTTATCCTTACTGGTAGTGACCCCAACCTTATAAACCATGTGAAGTACAGCCTTGAAAAGAAGTTTGAAATGGCAGACTTAGGACACTTGCATTATTTTCTTGGTCATGAAGTTTTGCAATCCAAGGAAGGTATTTCCCTTTCCCAGTCCAAGTATTCATGTGATCTTCTACACCATTTTCACATGGACTACTATAAGCCAGCCCCTTCTCCCTTTCAATCTAGAGCTAAAATTTTAGTTACTTGTACTTCCCTTGAAGTTAATGCTACCTTATACCATCAACTTGTAGGAAAACTTTTGTATCTGATCCATACTCGTCCTGACCTTTCCTTTGTTGTTGGCCTTATTGCTCAGTTTATGCAAAACCCACATGAAAGTCATTGGAAAGCAGTGAAAAGAATACTTCATTATGTTTGAGGTACAGTTTAGTATGGGATTCATTACGGTGAAGAAGCATCTCCTTTATTGGTTGGTTTCACTAATTCCGATTGGGCTCGTGACCTTTATTGCAGGTTATGTGTTCACTCTTGGTTGAGGACCTAATACATGGGCTTACAACAAACAAAGTGCCATTTGTCCTTCTTCAGCAGAAGCAGAGTATCACGGTGTCATAGAAGCTAGTAAGGAAGCCCTGTGGCTTCATCAAATCCTATCAGAGTTTGGCTTTCAGCAGCAACATCCGACTACACTTTGGTGTGATAATGAAAGTGCCATTCAACTATGCAAAGATCCAGTCCAACATCAACGCAACAAACACATTGAACTGCACATGCACTTCATCAGAAAGCTCATTCATGACCAAGTTCTTAAAGTGAAATATTGTTCAAGAGATGATCAAGTTGTAGACACCTTTGCAAAGGCTCTCAAAGAGGCGAAGTTTACTAAACTTCGATTTATGGTTGGATTTCAGGAAATTGTCACTAAGGGGGCATAGGCTCTAGTGCCTCCTTCCTTCTCCTATTGTGTCATATTTGTACATCCTTCAATCCTATCCCAAGTTTTTCTTAAGGGGGGATGTTAGGATATTTTGACACATAGGAAATAGTTAAGTATAACTTGGTCTACTGTAGAGTTAGGTAAAGTGTGTTTCTTTACTATGTACTTTTATAATTTACAATCCGATGGTCACAATATGTTATAGACATGAAGTGACCCAACGGTTCATTTTCTCCTCGGTATTACTGACACTTGATCCATGGCTTAACACTTGATTAGTCCATGATCTCTATTTAAAGAGCATGGAGGGTCATTTGTAGGTTAAGCATTCATGAGAGAAGTTATGTAAATTTTCATTCTTTTATTAATAAATTTCCTGAAGTGTTTGTGTTGGCTCAGGCCGTGGACTGTTTCCCTCTTTGAGGGTTTTAACCATGGCAAGAATACATGTGTATTCATCTGTGATCTATTTGTGAATGGTGTCCTTTCGTGTTATGTCTAAGGAAATCACCCTGTAAATTCCTACAAGTATTGGGATAAAGATGACTGAAGTAAGAAACGGGTCCCATCAAAGCGCTATAAAAAAATAAAAAATAAATAAAAAGAAACTTTTTCAAAGAAATGCAATATAATTAATTGTTTTCTTAACAAATAAAAGCATTAAACAAACAGCAATTCCCTTATAAATCTCAAGAGATTCACTAAAAAAGGTAAGGAAAGTACCACATATGAAGATGGACACAACGACATGTAAAACTAATTAGATTCAACCAAATGATAACTTCTATTAACTGTGTCCACAGTCATTCTATAAAATGAGATTTATTTTTGTAAAGCATACGTTTATGTTTCCAAAAATTCCCTTTTATGATCCTCCCCAACTTTTGTTGACCTCTGAAATAATTCTCTTTCATTTCCCTACCAATATCGGTTCTCTCTTTACACAAATACTACCAATGGTACCTCTCCTCTTTGAATGTCATCCATCCATTTATAAATAAATCAAAACCCAGAAGGAACACAATAAATACCATTTATCAAAATTGGATCATTATATTGTTTATCATCCATCTCAATGCATTTGGAGTGGAAAAAGTGTAGGAATCATGTCACAGGGCCCTTTTCATTGGTGGGACCCAGTTTGGGAAGACATGGTTCGAAACCTTCCGGGAGTATTTTCAGGCATCAAACGATTATTTTTGGGGGTAAATATTTGCGCTCTAGCTACACTTTTTCATGCTATTCTACACACATAAATCTCTCCAACGGCACAAGAATCATGTCAATCAAATTCCGTATGAAAAACTTATGCCACTCAGAAGCTGACCTTCCTCTTTTCACACCTATAGTTTAGGAGGATGTTGGGTCAGCCCCCATTATTCATGTAAAAGGGGCTAGTTATGTGGTCTTCATGTAAAAGACTCTAGAAGAGTCTATTTTGTAAGTCTATTTAAGAGTTGACGTAGTCAAACTTAACCACTAGTAGGCTATTGTGTTGTTTTATAACTAGGCCACTAGGAGGAAGGGGCATTTCCATTCTTTCGAGAGAATTTTGTTCCATAGTTGAGCAAAGATAGCCAGGAGAGGTAAGAGGTATAGAAATGAGAGAGGATTTTTGCACTGTAGCAGCCCATGGGACACAAACATTACTCATTTGTATATGTAGCCATATCTCTAGACACAGAAAGAGAGTGAAGCGGCCTCACCTTCCAGTTGGGTTTTCTCCTAAAAGGGTTTCCCAAAGAGAATATATTGTGTCTTATGTGTGTGTGAGCTTGTCTTATTTGTTCTCTACTTTTATACATAATTTATATTTTGATGCAAGTATTGTTTACAGTAAAATATACAGATCCGAAAATTAAATAAAACTGTAACAGTGTAAAATATCAACATTTTTTAGTATAATATTATCAGATCTATTGTAATGAACCATCCAGTGGAATATCCATGACATTTTACAGATTGTTTGACATTAGAGAAGGTTTCTTTGGGCATTGTCTGGAGATTTTGAGAATCTAGATCGTCGAGGTGGAAACTCACAAAAAGCTAATCATGGGAAACAAATTTGTAAATGAACCTAGTGATCTAGCAGTGTTGAGGTTTTCGCCGCTCGAAGAACAAGTTACGGATATAAGTCACAATGCCAACCTCCTCATGGCAACCCTAAGCAATAAGTTTGGGATATTTGGAGAAGAAGGGGGTTCGAATGCAGAGGGCAAATCAGAAAGTGAATCGGGAGATCGAGAAGACATAGATAACCAACCAAAGAAAGAACCCAAAAAGGATCAACCCAGTTCAAGTACCATCAACCAATCCCTATTTAAAGTGGAAGAAAAAGTTTATATCAATTCATACCACGGTGAGATCGAACCTCAGAACCTGAACCACTTATTGAAATAACTAGAAGTTTATTTCAATGTCGATGAGATCGAGGAAGGGCATAGATCTCATTCACACGATTGGAATTGGAGGGCCATGCACTAACCTGCTGGGAGATCCACACAAAAACCTTGAGGTTGGAGGGAGAACCTCTAATGGCTAAGTTGGAGGATTTCAAAACCCTCATTAAATCACATTTTTATCCCATTGGGTACATGGAAAACTAGTGGATATAGTGGCATTACTTCAAGAAAAAGTTGGGCCAAAGCATGGAGGAGTACACCACCTAATTCAGAAACATTGCTATAATATTGGTTATCTCTTCAAAGAAACTAGATGCACTCCCCAAGTATTTAGGGGGTCTGCACCACCATCTCTGTGAGCAAGTGATGTTGTTCAAGCCCAAAACAATGAATGAGGCTTGTGCATAGGCATACTACATGGAGAACGTAGGCCTAAAAAGAGCGCAATCAAGTGGATCAAAGCAAAATGAGCAACAAGAAGCTTCTAAGGAGTGGAAGAAGAAGAAAAAAGCGGTAAAGATAAAAATATGGCAGCCACAACAAACCATTGAAAATATCCTAGAAACCACTACAACCACTGCAACATTGATGGCCATACAGAGGAGAAGTGCTGGAAATTGCATCAAGATCTAAGTCCGAAGAACAAGAAGAGAAATAATAAGAAGAAGAATCTCATGGCCATTGATTCGAGAAACCAAGTTGAAAGCAACTTGGATGTGGATGAGGATATTGTTTGTATGTCAGTGCAAAAGGATGTGAATTTGAGTAGCCTTCAACAAAAGGAAGAGAAAGAAATGAGCAAACACTTCCATGTAAAGATACAGGCCAAGAAGATGAAGATTGATTCTCTCTTTGACTCGGGATTGTAGGCAAATCTCATTGCAGCAGATACAGTGAAGAAGTTGGGGCTGGAATTTTGGGATCATCCAAACCCATATCTAATAGGATGGGTACATAAGGTTGTAGAGTTGAAGGTAATAAAACAATGTAAAATTAGATTTTCTATCAGTGTTGATTTTATTGATGAAGTAGATCTGGATGTGGTTCCCCTTGATGTATGTGGAATCGTGTTTGGGAGTCCATACATGTACATGTGTGATGAAATATTCATGAGCAGAGATTACCAATACTGACTCATCAAGGATGAAAACTCATTCATCATTAACACGCACAAAAGAAAGTCTAAAATTTCACTAGTAAGTGCCAACCAAGCCAAGAAATTTATTAGTTCTAGCAAGAAGTATGTTTTATTATTTTTAAGAGAACATTAGTCTTTAGAGGAGTCAATAAGAGGTAAGGCATCCCTAGAGGGGTCTACTAAGAAACAAAAGAAACAATTGGATGAGTTGTTACAGGCGTACAACGACGTGTTCCAAGAGCCTAAAGGGATACCCGCTAAGAGAGAAGTGGAGCATGAGATTCAACAATTGTCAGACTGCCCATTGCCAAATATTGGGCTACACAGGAAGTTTGTTATAAAAGAAACCGAGGTGAAGGAGCAATTGCAACAACTGCTATAAGAGGGTGTCATTCGACTGAGTACATCACCATGTGGGTCACCCATCATCATTGTACCAAAGAAGGATGGGACTTTCTAGATGTGTATAGATTACAGGGCATTGAATAAAATCACTCTCAAGAACAGATACCCCTTATCCAAGATAGACAATTTGATAGATTAGATGCACCAAGCAAACTATTTCACAAAGTTGGACTTGAATTCTAGATATGAGCAAGTTTGATTCAAAGATGAAGATACATGGAAGACCGCCTTCAAAACCACACAAGGTCTGTATGAGTGGTTAGTTATTCTTTTTGGACTATGTAATGCACCAACTACATTTATGAGATTAACGAATGATGTACTATGCCATTTTATAGCTTCATTTGTTATTGTCTATTTGGATGATATACAGGTATATAGTGCTACTTGGGAGGAGCATATTTCACATTTGATGTAGGTGCTAGAAACATTCAAGAATCACTAGCTGCTAGCAAATTTCAAGAAGTGCGAGTTTACAGAGAAGTCCTTGGTGTATTTGGTATATGTGATTGGTCGAAGAGAAGTGAACATAGATCCTTAAAAGATGGAGACCATCATGAAATGGTTGGTGCCTACTAATGTTACTAAGGTTTGAAGTTTGATTGGAGTAGCACAATACCTGAGAAAATTATAGCCTCGTTTTCAGCAGTAGCAACACTGCTCCATGCCATAACAACAAGTGGCAAGAGTTTCCAGTGGGGAAAAGGTCAGCATAGGGCTTTTGATGAGTTAAAGAGGAAAAATCAGTGAAGCAACTATTCTAGCATTACTAAACTTGTAATGACCTTTGAAGTGGAGACAGATGCGAGTGGGTATGCTGTGGGAGTTGTCTTGATGCAAGGAGAAAGGCCCGTTTGCTACCATTTAGAAATATTTCATGGGGTATTTCTTAACTATGCTACCTACGATAAGGAGCTGTATGAGATGGTGCAAAGAAGTGGAAACATTGTCTCATGGGAAAGGAGACAATAATTCACATAGATCACCAGCCATTATAGTTCCTACAGGCCCATAATAAGCTACAACAATTCAAGCATTACAAGTAGATTTGGTTTTTACATTGGTTTCATTTGATGATCAACTATAAGAAGGGAAGCACAAACAAGTTGGCTAATATGATTTCAAGGCCACCCACATCAAATATTACAGCTTTGGGGACTCTTATGCACATGGAGCCATTGACCCATGATGCATAAAGAGAGGCTTATTCAAAAGATGAGAACTTCAAGGAGGTGTATCAGCAGTTGCAAACTTAGATTCATGTGCACGATGATGACAACAACATTGACTACCATCTCCAGGATGGGTTATTCTACAAGTCAGATTAGTTATGTGTTCCTAAAGGTGTGTGCTTGCAAATAATTAGAGAGGCTCACACCTCTAAGGTTGCGGGGCACTTTGTTATAAGGAAGACCGTGGCTAACTTGTAGAGGTATGTCTATTGGCCAAAGATGAAAGAACAAGTAGCTAGGTTCATAAGAGGATGTATGCTTTGTTGTACCCACAAGCCTAGCATTAGGAAACAAAGTCTATATCATCCCTTACCTCTAATTGCTTGTCCTTCTGAAAGAATTTCAATGGAGTTTGTGGGAGGTTTACAAACAGCTAGGAAGGGACATGAATAATTGTTCGTGGTAGCTGACAGGCTTAGCAAGATGTGCGTTTTGATGCACTAGCAGACAAAAAGCAGTAAAATTATTCCTTGGACAGGTATGGCTACACTTCAAGATACCAAGGAGCATCATTTTCCATAGGGATACAAGATTTATCAATGCATTCTTAACTACATTGTGGGAGAAGATGGACACAAAGTTGAAGAGATCTACAACATTCCATCTGGAGACAAATGGGAAGACATAAGTAGTCAATAGGAATGTGGTGTAACTTTTGAGGGGTTATAACCAGAAGCATCCAAACACTTGGGATGAAAATAGGGTATATATACAACATTCTTATAACAAAGCAGTCCACACCCCCACAAGAAAGTCCCCATTTGAAAATCGTTTTGGATATTTTCCACCTTCGCCTTTGGATATTGCATATGCGCAACAAGGATGAGTGAAGGAAGACGTTGCAGTAGATGCTTTGAGGGATGAAATATTTGTAGAGAAGATTAGGAAAATCCATTAATAGGTATAGTAAACTCTACAAAAGTCGCAGAAGAAGTATACGGCTAGACATGATCAAAACAGAATATAGAAATCATTCAAGGTGGGAGACAAAGTATGGCTACAATTGAAGAAGGAGAGGTTGCAGGGGCATGGTAACAAAATCAAGGCTCTCAGATACAGTAACTTTGAGATAATGGAAAAGGTGGGTGATAATGCCTATCGACTTAGTTTACCAACATATATGTGAATTTACTCAGTTGTAAATATGGAGAATTTGAAACTCTATGAGCCTTCCATACTAGATGAAGAAGAGAGACACGTCCTACCTTTTGTAGAGGATTTTGCACTAGACACTCAGGCATAGTTAACAAAAGATATAGTTTTGCAAAAGAGGTTTAGAACTACAAGACAAGGGAAATAAGACCTTTAGCAGACTTGATTAAAGAGACAACTTCCACACAAAGATAAATGGTACACCAAAGAGAAGGTGGAGGAAAAATTTCCTCACCTCATTGAGTAAAAGCTTTTAGAGACCAAAAGCCTCCCAAAATGGGGAGGCATGATCTGAATTATATCATTATATTGTTTTTCATTCATCTCGATACATTTGGAGTGCAAAAAGTAAACGAATCAGCTCATGAGACTATTTTTACTCGAGAGACCCAGTTTGGCAAGCGGAGTTTGAAACCTTCCAAGAGTGTTTTGAGGCATCAAATGACATTCTTTGGAGGTAAAATTTTGTCGCTTGAGTGCCACAACTTATAATTCTATTCTACACACAAAAATATTTCCAACAACAATCATATCAATCAAAGTCTGTATGCAAAAGGTATGCCACTCCAAAATATACCTTCTTGTTTTCACACCTATAGTTCGGGAGGATGCTGTATGAGCCCCCATTATTCATGGAAAGGGACCTAGCCACGTGTTTGTAATTTAAAAGACTCTAGAAGAGTTTATTTTGTAACTCTAGTTAAGAGTTGATATAGTCAAACTTAACCACTAGTAGGCTATGAGGTTGTGTTATAACTGGGCCACTAGGAGGAAGAGGCATTTTCATTCTTTCGAGAGAATTTTGTGCCATAGTTGAGCAAAGGTAGCAAGAAGAGATAGAAGGTAGAGCACACACAGAGTAACTGTACACTGTTGCAGTCCATTGGCCATAGACATTACTTCTTTGTTTCTGCAACCATATTTCCACACAGAGAAAGAGAGTGAAGCAGCCTCACCTTCCAGCACGGTTTTCTCACGAATGGGTTTCCCATAGAGTGTATCTTCTATCTTATGTGTGTGTGAGCTTGTTCTATCCACTTTCTACTTTTCTAAATAATTTATATTCGCATCCATGCATTAATTATAGTAAAATCTAAACATCTAAAAATTAAATATTGTAATAGTGTAGAATCTCAAAAAAAATTCATATAATATTATCAAATCTATTGTAATGAACTATAGAGTGGAATATCCAGGACATTTTACAAGTCACCCATTCAAATCTCAATTTCCCAAGCCAAGAATCAATAAATTATTTGATCTGATCCATACGGTCTTAGTAAAAAAATTGCTCCAAATCAGATCAAGCAAAATTTGTTTGGTCATTTTGTTTGTCAACTGTCAAATCTAAGGGTTATTGAACTTGACTAAAAAAATTCCTCCTCAAAGAACCATAATTTTCACATAGATCATGAATCAGATTGTGAAAATCAACACATATGAGCTGATTGGCCCTGTTTTGAAGAAAACGCATGTTCCAAATATCTCATATTAGCCTTAATTTCATAAGAAATTCAACTTAAAATTATGGTCTCATTTCATATTTCGCCCAATTGGTCTTGTAGAATCAGATCTTAATTTTTTGTCATGCTAATCCAGTAATCTCCAAGGTTGTAAAAATGAAAACCTGTCACAAAAATCAGAATCAAAATTAGAAGTGAATCTTGTTGATAAAAGCGGGTTATGAGATTTTATAACCGTCCAAAATAAAAAATAAACGTTGGTTCCACTAAAGGTTTCAAAAGGAAAACAAAATTAATTTTCCCATGAATTGAACTAATCCTTCAATTAGCATCTCAAGGAATATGAAAATTAATCTGGTAATTAGGGTGAAGCAATCTCGGTGATAGCTTCATAGCGTAATCAACTTTTGGTTGTTCTGGCATTTGTTTTAATTATTATAAGGGAGAGTTGTTACAATAAATCCCATCCTTTACTCCTACAACTAGTCGTAACTTAGCCAATCTAAATATGCAACAAAATTAACGTAAAGGAAATGGTGTTGTGAAGTTTATTTTTGGGGGCGTGTGTACGTCGCCTTTTCAACGCAAAAGAATAGACCAATTCAAACATATTCATAACGCAAATTCCAGCCGTTAATACTTTTTTGAATCTATTTTCTATTCACCTAAATGATTTCAGTCCATCTGTTGATTACATTCATCCATACATTGGCAAGCGTTAGCTACAACTTATTTGACAAATCTCATTTCCATACAACATTTTTATTTTATTTATTTCACTTGCGTGCTTACTTTATTTAGGTGCTTTTTATGTATACCATATATACATAAGGATGGTGATATTGCCATAGTCTACATTACATAAGTTTCCTTTTAAAATCATACAATGTTTGTTAACCATCGGTTTAAGTGTTGTATATATATAATATTATATCTATAAGACATATTTAAATTATAAAACACAACGATTACAATTTTATTAAATGGATTATACTATTTTTCTGTTTATTAATTAGTTTTTATAAACGATATATTATGTTATTACTTATAAACATTTATAACTTAGTTATAATATATACTACTATTATAAAGTAATTATTTTCTTATTTGTATATAATTATCAATGTTATATTTACATGTATATACATTTTTTTAATATACATGCATTAGATTTATTTAAAAATTACGTTACATGTTATTAGGTCATGGGAATGTAATGTGAAGTTGAAACTGAATGAAAGCTAAAGCGAATCAAATGAGAAAATTATCAAAGAAAAGCGTCCAAAAAGCAATAAAACATTGAAAATACCAGAATAAGTGCCAAAGTCCCAGAAATATTCATATAAGATCACTGAAATTATTCAAAATGAAGGGAGTTTCATATGATCATAAGGAATGTGAAAGCAACCATCAGAGACCCAAATCCAAAAGATGATGGAAAAACCATCCAAGAAGAAGCAATCAGAGGGATAGGATGAATGATCTAAACCACTGACGTTGTGAAACCTTGGATTGTCGAGACACTAGAAAGCTAGATAATAAGGATAAGAGAGGCAATCACTAACCAAACAAATGTAGTAAAGGGAGGGATTTTCCAAATCTATAATTGGGACCCCTACATTTTGTCAAAATAAAGTGGGGTTTTTGATAGGCCAACAATCCCTAAGTAGGAAAATTTTTAAATTATTAGCACCTTTAATGATACATTAAATAACATTATGACTGCTAGGATATACCAGAATTAACCTTAATTACAACCACCTTCTAATGAAACTACACCACCTAGTCTCTAAGGATGATCTATTCCACCTCCTTCCACTTCCACTTCATATTCATCCCCTTCTACCAAGGCTTCCTCTAGCGAAGAAGATTTTTCATCAACTTAGTGACATAATTGTTAGGGTTCACTCGAGATGGAAAATAACGAGAGAAACAATCAAGGTAATGAGGGAAATAACCCTACCACTCAAGGGCTCGACTAGGATGTTGTTTTTATGGCAAGTGTGCAACATCCTTTACCTCGAAATCCTCCCAAATTTATTTCGATATCCGACCTAGACTCTAAACAACTAGTAGAGAACTAGATAAAGGCTTTCATGCTAGAAATTATGCAAATGAATGTGCATCGTGAAGATGCCAACTCTAGGTTTTTCTTGTATACATTCAAGGGAAAAACTACAAATTATTATTTTTCACAACCCTCTCAAAATATCATGTTATTGGCTCAGTTGGAAACCCCTTTCCAAGGAAAGTTTGGTATGAAAAAAATCTAGACGTTTTAGTAATGGTAGTGTCTAGCATGTTGATGCAAGGTAATGAAATAATTCATGATTTTAATGTGATTTTTCTTGATTCAAGAATAATATACCTAATGATTTCATGCCTAATGAGAACCTTATAAGTACTTATTATGCCAAGAATTTTCCTAATTTTATTTCCATGTGGATCAAATGAGCCAAAAAGGCCACTCTACAAGAAACATTTGATTAATCTCTATATGTCGAGAAGGAAATACTTAGCCCTAAGACTAACCCTAGAAACTAGAATTATCAAGCTTCATCCTCAAATAAGAAACTTGAAACAATGTCTAAACAACCTACAAAAAGGAAAGCTCAATTAGCCCTTGATCTAGAAAGTATTCAAAAGGCCATTAATAGGTTGTCTAACAAAAATATTGACCTCAAGAAATTTTAAGTAGAAAGAATATCCACTAGGGAAAACTTTAAAGCACCTCTTAGAAAGAAATTCCAAAAAAAAATTACCCCCCTAATAAAGGTCTTAGTGCTAAAGGGTTGACAAATATTTTTCAAGCATTGATAGAAATAACAAAGTCAACTTCTGATGAGAATCTGACAGAGGAGACTCAATATAATAATAGAACAAAAGATTAAAATCAACCACCTCCTATTATTCGTTAACTTTCCAACTCAATAAATTTTTTTTTTTTTTTAAATGATTCTAATTAAGTATAATTTTCCAAATCAGCACCCCTATAGTACATGTAACAAATTCCTAGTTGATAGCCAAGACGCCTCTACTTCAGACAAGTGAAAAAATTAAAATAAAACTAGGAAATACACAAAATAATTATGTTTTAGATCTAGAATATGATATATTTCAATAACTTAAGGAATTAAAAGGAAAAATTTTGCATTTTTCAGCTACATAAAATTCCCATAATAGAGTGGAAAATTCACCAACTTATTGTTGAAGATTCCAATAAAAATAAATCTTCTCCTAGTGGAAATATGAAAAAAAAGTTATAAACCCTCATGTGATCACATTCATATCACGAAGCACCCTTTATATAGTTCTCATCCAAAAAAGAAGAAAACTCCTCCTTTCTTGTTCACCTTTGAAATTTATAATTGCAATGTTCATAATTACATGGCTAACTCTAGATCTTCTTCCAATGTCATTCCCCTTTTTGTCACATAGCTCCTTCAAACAATAATAACAACCACATACTATGCTCCAATCACTATATTTAACTTCCATTTAATTTATATTGAGTAGTTGTCACATGCATAACTATTCAATCATATTATATACAAGGATATCACATGCAATTATACTCATATGGTTAAAGATTCGACAACATAGCATAAAGAGTAAGGTGCCAACATACAAAATATCCTATGCAACTGAATCAAACCATATTAGCTGAAAGAATTTCACATGGAAAATTGAGCACCAACACCCAACCTAGAACTCACATCCTCCAGTTCACCCTTGAGACGGGAGTTTTTACCCATTGATCAACTGCTCTTGTTGATCTCTTCAATGGGTATTTAATTCCCTCTTTAATGATATGTTTTCCTTTAGCGGCGTTGTGATTTTGTGGATATTTTTATCCACTTGCCTATGCTTTTCCCATAAAATCTCGTGTTTCCATCCTATAAGGATTTATATTTTTCTCAGCTTAGCATCTTTCTCCCACTAGGCAACTTAATGGATAGTTATCTCCATTCCAATAATCTTATATAGAATTATATCTAGAAGTCTTATCGTGAAAGAATTATCCATTCTCATTCACAAATGGGATTTTATTTGGAAATAATCTCATCCCTTGGTGCCTTGTTTTCCAAGGATTTAAATTATCTTTATTTATTTGGAAATAAAATATTTACTCCCATTTTTACCCCTTAGACTTTGATTTCTATTACTACTCAGTCTAGCTTTGGTTTAGAATAATAGCAACGGAGTGTTACATACAATAAAGGAGTGTTACATACTCCACCCCTCAAATTCACACCATCCTCAGTATATTTATGCATCTTACAGTTTATTTCCTTGTCTTCAGCTAGTCATTTAGTAAATTACAGGTTCCCATGGCCTTGCCACCTGAATTGAATCTTCTGATATATAGGTTATAAAGGATTTCTACCAAAAAATATCCTTAAATTAATACATATAACATGTGTTTCAATCAATTTTGTGAGAGAATTCATATGCCTTGAAAAGCTCAATTTTGTTTACCACAGTTAATATCATAACTTAATATAATAGTATTACTATTTGAGTAACTATAGGTTAATGTTTCCCACCATTTAACTATGATTCCTCATTTCCAATTTCATTTTATTTAAATATTGGGAATAAATGCATGTTCTTCCAATGCATATGTATTCTTGTTTAACACTTGCTTCCTGCAGTCTCCTTCCATTAGTCACAACAAGACAAATGAGCATATTTGACCCAATCAACATATATCAGGTTAATTCAAAACATAACCATCAAAATCATATATCACATGTAACCATCGTCAACCCAATCATAGATCACATGTAATCATCATAAACTAGAATCATAAATCACATGCGTACTAAAACTAAAATAAAATACTGATACTTATCCTTTAATCAATCCTTAGCTTCCCACTTTGTTTTAATTATGTATGCACTCCAGATTGGTTTCCACATCAGAAAAACACCCATTGGATTCTCCTCAACCATGTGCATATACACATAGTGTGTATCACACACATACAAGTATGTATGTCATACAACACCATGCAATACATGAATCCACACATGTACCATATTTACCACAGGTACATTGTACCACCTATACAATGTGTACATAATACCCAATGTCCATAGCATCACATGCACGCCATGTACATTATCCACATGTTTTCAAACAATGTTAGTATTATTAACATAACATCACGTAAATGCCAAAATTTCCTTCGATTATTTATTTACAACTACATTTAGGAAATCCCAATCAAACCATGCTCGGTTTGACAATTGGAGAATACAGAATTAATGGACCTGTTCAACTTCTGGAGCGAGAGCATAACTAAATAAATTCATGTCGAAGTATGTAAGTGCTTCTAATGAGCTAATCTTGTTCCTATATCATGCGGTTGTAGGAAAATTTCAACAAGGAAATAAAATGATAACATCAAGGTAATCATGCATAATACAACTTTACAATACCAATAAATTTTGTTTTGGGATTGACTCTTTTAGTAGACAAGGTCTTAATAGAACCAGAAATATGACCTCCACCCAACCATAAAGCAACCTATTGACAATGATAAGTAATCTAGTATGGACTTCATTTCTATATTTGAAGTTTACTAACAACCTTAACCTTGTCTTTAGCCACGAAGTAATTGATTGGTAGTTAAAATTACATCACCCATAGTTGAGTTATACCAAATGATTTCATCCCCTTGTAATGGTTTCTTTTCATGTTTTCTCCTCCTAACCCTACTCCATGCTTGGCTGACTCATGAACTTATCAAACAATCTGTATGCATGTACATACATCTATACATGAATCAAAGGTGTAGGTTGCAATGTTCTCAACTCCACACCCACTAAGTTTTTAGGCACTATGTGTACCAGGGTGTGAACCTAGGTCATTAATAGATTGACACCCTATCTTAACAATAGATCACCACCTCGAAGACAAAATAATATAACTCATTTATTGGAAACAAGATCAATTATCAAATTCATTAAAATAAATTCCTACATGGTTTATGCAACAATTGTTATGTTGCCATATTATAACCCAGACAACACTATGAATGCAATTTGGAAGGTAGAATTCTCCCATATTGCTAGGTATGAAATAATGGTACAACATATTCATCCTTGATTATACTATTATCCATTAATTTGAATAGATTGTTATATATCATTTTATCGAAACCAATTACCTTTATACACAAAAATATCAATTACCAGTACCACTTAGTCATCCAATATGGTTGAATCATCCTATTAACAACGAGTTGTTGCATGGTTTATTAACATCTCCCTTCCTCACCTAGAACATTTTATATGTCACACCTAGCTATATTAATGCGAAGCCTTTTGTTTTTCGAAAAAAGATTCTTAATTAATTCAGAAAAGTCATGTTTTGAATCTAATGTACAATTCTTGTTAGTCATTGCGCTGCTCTAAATTTCTCTATTTCTACTTCAAATGCATCAAGCGCACACCATATCTAATTTGTTTTTCATTTATGTTCTCATAATGAATCTATACTTTGTTTTTATATAATAGAAGCATCCAGATCATTTCAATCATATAAATTCCCACAATAAGTACATTTGTATGATCTCCAATCATTCAACTAGAAGAATCTTCTTCTTGCTGCAGATTTGAAAGGTCCCTATTTATGAGATATTGCTAAATGAAACCCATCTATATCTCGATTGATATTCACATCAAGGTTGTTGAGTTTGAGGTGGCATATTTTGAGTTACCATAATTGATACATTGGAATTCGAGTCAACATGAGAATGTGCCCTTCATCTTGTATTTAATATTGTCTTTTTGTTATTAATCGAGAAGCACTAGGAACTTCTTTTACACTAGATGTACTTTTGGGTTCGAGTCCCATTCACCTATTTATTAGGGTCATACAATTATTAATGTATGATGTCTTATCCAGCACATATACATTAAGTTGTATTACATATGTGTACACACTTCACAACTTTGACCCCAATTCAGTTTAGATTAGAAATTTAATTTGTGCATCTTGCATATCTCGGTTACAATCGTTGGGATATTGCTTTATTCAAAACAAAAACTGTACATTCCAAACTTATTAAATATGCATGTTTCTATTCAATATCAAAATAATGTCTTGATAAAGTTTAGTTTCCTTCAATGGTATAAATTTGGAGAATTTTCCCAATAAGGGTGAATTAAATGGTTCAACCATTGCCAAAAGCACATTAAAAATCGATTGCATCATTATATGTAGATGCACCAATCAACACAAAAATATTAAATTGAAATACAAGTATATATAACCAAAATAGATAATCTAATACCACATACAAAGACTTGTCTTTCATGAGCTTAATGATATTTCATGGGAAACTTCATGAATAGATACAAATAAGGAAAACATTTAGAATCTATTCTAGGATGGAAACAAACTAATTAACCATCAATTTCTGCTAATGTTGAGTGAATTCCATGAACTTCTTCTTGTTATTTATATATATGCCATCTACATACTTATATTTTGATCTTTCCTCTTCTTGGCCATGATCTATGGAAAGGGAAATTATCATTTTATCTATTTTTGTTTGCTAGTTACCAAATAAGAGTTCAACATTTCTTCCTTTCATATTTCATCCTTTTTTAAGATCTATATAAGTATAAACTTCATTCCAGTAAGCTATATCCTTGGACGAACTATGTACAACTCATGATCTAATTTTAATATGAGAAAAGTAATAGGATGACAGTATGGAAGAAGAGACTTATTCGCATGGAATTAAACATAGGATTCAACTTTCCTTATCTGCCATTTCAACACTTACATTGATATATATAAGCCATGATGGCCACACCATAAAATTCGTCGTCGTAATTTAAAAATATTACAAATTTGTCCATTCATCAAGCTTGACTATACACATCTTAAACTAGAGCTATCATTTGAAAAGTATCTTCACCAATTTTAAATCATAGTAAGTAGTGAAAATTTGAAACATCCATGCATGTAAGCACAGAAATGCATCTCATCATAAGCAAATAATTTCCCAATATATGGTTGAGAAATTGTAGGTAGTGCTTACGGAGACAACACACACATCCCACCCTTTTTTCTTTTGAAAGCTCTATATATTACCTTCCATTGATAGTTGGAGGAAGGTTTTAAACATTTGAAATGAAGATTCAAAACTAAAGAAATCAAGAATTGTGGCAGAAATGAAAAATAGAGATGATTAACATTAATCAAGGATGACATTCTCAATTACTCGTCCTAGAAAATAGTGCATCTAACTTGAAAAATCGACCAAAATATCTTACGGGAGAAGTAAAACCACTGAAAATGGTAGAAGTCAAAGGTAAAATCGAAGTCATAAGAAAAAATTCAACATATATAATAAAGTTTTTATATGGAGGATCCAAATATTCCCATATGCAACTTTCAAGGCCAGCTGGAATAAAGTTAACGAAAAAAAATTCCCATGCAAATAGCTAACTGAAATTCTTGGACCAATAACATTCAGCCTCGACAACTCATCTTCCCTTGTCAGATATTACCAACGAGATTTAGAGGAATATCCCCTTCCTTATTCATCCGAATGTGCAAGGTACACCATATAATTGGCAAAAAAACAAGTGATAATTCTTCCACTGCCATTTGGTCACTCAAGATCAATTAACACATGTACATATACTGTCTCAGCTAGTTACACCAACGAAAATTATTGTAAATTTGACGAGTAAGAAGAGACCTCTTATTTACGTAGGAACCATGATGGGCTTTTGAATGATTGTAATAGATACATCCATGTGAAAAAAAGTGAATCTTGTCCATACACAACAAATAATTCTCAGATCATAAAACACTGGTCATCACAAAAGAGAATGGAAATAACTTATGTCTCCAACTACTCAAGTATTTCCTAGGTGCATTACTGTGAGCATGGGAAGCTACTCCATTGAGCATCATCTGGAATGTGAGGTTACACCCACGTCTCAGCCCTACCCACTAGGAGCACCAGATGTTCTACAAATTGTAGATCTGCTCTTTTGAGCTTGGAATTTCTATGAAGGTTAGCACGGGCACTTTTCTCAGTGAGCATACAGAGAACGATTGCAACACCTTGCCACCCTACCTCTCCAGGTTAGCATGGGTATCACATAGGTTGAGCAACCAGGTCAGGGTCCATGGGAATGATAACTTCTTTGGAAGGCCATAATATAGGGCTTAGCTTATGAATACCCTTAAGAACCGAAAAAGGACAAAATATAACCATCGTTGGATTCATCAAAACCACCATCATCCATTCCGTCCAGAGCCTGAGGTACATTCACACCAGTTTGGTCAAAGATTATATCGACCCTCTGCCATCATACCCAAGAAGAAGCAGAAGAGAGAAAAAATGTTGAGGGACATAACCCTCAGATCCATATCTTTCCCTAGTGAAATGTACTTATCTGCTAAGGACCTCGAGGAAAATACTTCACATGTTTCACTCACAACAAAGGGTAAACCTAATGTCAATAACTTACATCTAGTACCATAATGGACAGAAGAACTCTTTCAAATGATCTTGTTGACCGCAATTATTTGTAGCGTCTGTGTTCCCAATCTATAGCACAAAGAAAAGATAGAGCTAAGAATATGATGTCAATGTGAAGATTGGGATAAACAATATCCAAATTGACTACTCTTATGGGCATGCCAATAAGGATCACCATTATCCAACTAAATGGGTTTATGCGTGTAGCATGTTACGTAGCAATTTAGTTGTTTCCAAAACGGGTATGCTCATTATTGGTACAGGTGCGTAACTCGATCAACATTCACACAAAAACACCTCCAGATCAGTGGATAAGGCAATTAGAAAGGTGGCATTGTAGATTGAAAGGGAAAGATTAGTCCTTAATGTGATTTTCTCCAATTGGGGAGGTGTTAATGTGCTTTAAAACTACCAATAACACACGCCTCCTGAAACTACCATAACCGAGTGTTCCTTAAAGGAGCTACATGACTAGCAATAATTCAATGACCAGGAAATTGTCGAAGAAGGCATTACTCTCTCTCAATTAGAACAAGGGATTGGGTACCACCAACATCTGAGGTGTCATGGCTTCATAGGTCTTAGAGCTAATCTTCGTCAGTGCAAGTTTCAAGCAACCTGGAATTAAGAGAATATCAATCACGGTAGAGGAAATTGACTTTCAACAATATATCTTCCATATAAATATTGTCTCTCACGCTTAATACAAGAAGGTATAGAGAGTGTCATAGCTAGGTTGTTGTTGAATATAGTTCTAGATTACTGCTTGAACAAAGAAAGCGTTACCCAATCGATCTTTCTGAATGAAAATGTAAACCCTATTTAATTACTTAAGCCATGTTGTAACCTTGAGGCTACAAGGAGTGGCAAGTTGTTCTTTGTGCAAATTCTTCAGACAATTTTTAAGGTGAACCATAGTGACATAATCCACTGGGCGCTCCTCCTTGTTTTATTTTCTTAAGATTTCAACTTGGGTCCATGAACCCTTGATTTGTTTTCATGACATAGAATCTTTTCATATAAAAATTATAACTTATATAAATTTACAGGTTATATACCTAAATATTCATATATATTCTCGTGCATGTTCTTTAAATTAAAGAAATAGATAATAAATTATATATATTTAAACTTCATAGCTATAAAATTATATTGATAACACATAATGATGTTGTTTATGATAACAATTTTTCTTTCTCATGCATAGTTCTACGTCTTCATCAATTGTTGCCTTTTAGTCTCTCTTCCTCTCTGACATTTTCTAACAATTTGAAGAGATATAAAAGGCATCAAATACTGCAAACTTAAAATGCAACCAATTTTCTAATTATATTTAAATGTAGTTGTTGCCATTCTAATTTGAGGTAAATGATAGATAACCGATAGCTTGGGCTCTTATGTGTTGATTTCCTCATATGACATATTTCGTTACTCATATAATCTAATTAAATAATTAGATTGTCGAAGCAGAGTTGCAATACTTACCTACAACTCTATAAAATAAATCCACAATCTATTTTATCTCCATGCATTCTTTACAATCTACAAAATCATTATCAATTATAAGAAAAAAATTTCATCGGAATATATAGATATTTCTTCAAAGAACTCAGTATAGGCATGTAAACGTCAAAATTGATTGTACCCTTCTTTCTTCAATACCTAGTAACTTGAATGAGGGTTTCAGACTAATTCTATTTTTAAGTGACCCCTTTGTGCAATTCAAAAGATGAATAGTTACTTGATTGTCAAGCAAGATAGGAGATTCCACTCTTCACATTAAAATATCAAACTTAAGCTATTTCAAAATCCATAAACCAAAAAACCTCAGTTCAAAATTACCTTCGATTTCAAAGGCCTCTTGCCATAAATCATTTTAAGATTTTGTTTCAAGCTTTATGGATTCTAATGCACTATGGCACTATTCTATAAATTATTGGAATATTCTTCTTCTTTTGTTGTTCTCCCTTTGGCCTAGTTTAGGACTTACAACTCATTCATATCTTACGAATGTGGATTGGCCCATAGGCCTCAATATTTGAACTTTTTCTCTCATACCATTTGTCACATACCTCCTTGACACAATACTAACAACCACCTACTATGCTCCAATTGTAGGAATTTACAAGGTAATTTCCTCAGATGGAACACCAAAGGACACTGCTGACAAATAGTTCACAAATTAATACACTAGTATTCTTGATGTGGTTAAAACCCTCAAAGAGGGAAACAGTCCACGGCCTGAGACAATGCGACCACTTCAGACAATTTATTAATAAAAGAATGAAAATTTACATAAGCTTCTCTCATCAATGGTTACACTACAAATGAACCTCCATGCTCTTTAAATAGAGATCACGGACCAATCGGGTGCTAAGCCATGGATCAAGTGTTGGTAATATAAAGGAGATAATGAACCATCAGATCACTACATATCGTGACCGTCAGATTTGTAAGTTACAAAAGTACATAGTAAAGAAACACACTTTACCTAACTCTACACTAGACCAAGTTATACTTAACTATTTCCTATGTGTCAGAATATCCTAACATCCCCCCTTAAGTACAACCTGGGATAGGATTGAAGGATGTACAAATAGGACACAATAGCAGAAGGAAGGAGGCATTAGAGCCTATCACCCCTTAGTGACAACTTCCTAAACTTTAACCATAAATCAAAGTTTAGTAAACTTTGCCTTCGTGAGAGCCTTTGTAAAGATGTCTACAACTTGATCATCCGTTGAACAATATTGCACTTCAAGAACATGGTCATGAATGAGCTTTCTGATGAAGTGCGTGTCCAGTTCAATGTGTTTGCTGTGGTGATATTGGACTGGATCTTTGCATAGTTGAATGGAAATTTGATTATCACACCAAAGTGTAGTCAGATGCTGCTGCTGAAAGCGAAACTCTGATAGGATGTTATCAAGCCATAGAGCTTCCTTACTAGCTTCTATAGCACGACGATACTCTGCTTCTGCTAAAGAAAGTGAAATGACACTTTGTTTATTGGAAGCCCATGTAATATGTCCCCAGACAAGAGTGAACAAATAACCTTTAGTAGACTTCCGATCATTAGGGTCAACAGCCCAATCAGAATCAGCGTAACCAACCAATAGAGGATATGCTTCTGCATTGTAATGAATCCCAAACTAAACTATACCTTGAACATAGTGAAGTATTCTTTGTTTTTGCTTTCCAATGACTTTCATGTGTGTTTTTCATAAACCGAGCAATAATACCAATATCAAAGGAAAGGTCAAGATGAGTATGGGTGAGATACAAAAGTTTTCCTACAAGTTGAGGGTTTAAGGTAGCATCAACTTCAAGGGAAGTACAAGTGACTGAAAGTTTGGCTCCATAATGAAAGGGATAAGGGGGTGGCTTATAGTCTTCCATGTGAAAATGGCGTAGAAGATCACATGTATACTTGGACTAGGAAAGGGAAATACCTTCCTTGGATTGCAAGACTTGAAGACCAAGAAAATAATGCAAGTGTCCTAACTCTGTCATTTCAAACTTCCTTTTAAGGCAAGACTTCACATTAAACCAAGGTTGGGATCATTACCAGTAAGGATAAGGTCATCAACATAAATAACAAGAATGATAAGAGACATGGCCACTTTCTTAGTGTAGATAGTATTGTCAGAATGACACCTAGAAAAGCTAGTTTCTAAAAGAAAGCTAACCATTTTGACATACCAAGCCCAAGGGGCTTACTTGAGACCATAAAGGGATTTCTTAAGCTGACATACAAGGTTGGAGTCTTTTTTTATAAAGCTAGTAGATTGTTCCATATAGATTTCTTTGTGTAAGTCCCCATGCAAGAAGGCAGATTTAACATCCATTTGATGGACTTCCCATTTGAAAGAGGCAGCAAGGGCAAGAACAATGTAGATAGAGTTCATTTTGGAAATAAGGGAGAATGTTTTAGTATAGTCAATTCCTTATACTTGTGAAAAACCCTTAGCAACAAGATGAGATTTATGTTTATCAACTTTTCCATTTGGTCCATACTTGGTGCAAATGGACCAATATGTTTATAACCAGACCGAGATGCTTGAAAACCACATGCAGAAAGTGTTATTCATGAAGATGAAGTTGAAGTTGAAGATTGCTCCAAATGGATGTTATGCTTATTCATTGCTACTTCCAAGGCTTCCATCTTCTTAAAGCATTTGGATTCTAAGTGGCCATCTCAATTACAAAAGTGGAAATGTCTATTAGTCTTCTTCCCTTTGTTTTTATTTTCCTTATCAATTTGTTGAAATGGTTTTTCATTTTGAGATTGAAATTGCTTAGGACCCTTTCTTGGTTTAGGACCATTCTTTTTAGGATACGGCTTCTTAGGATCATTTTAATTTGGTTGTTGCTGAGTGGATAAGACTTTCTTAGAAGATTTTCCAAGATTAAGAAGACCAAGATGTAAGAGTTTTTCTTATTCTCTTATTAGAGAATCAGAAAAGGCATCAAAGGAAGGGGACTTGTAGTCTTGTCCTTAAGAAATGAAGGCTTCTCTTATAGAAAGGAAGGTGGAAACAAACAGAGAGTAGGTTGGTTCCAACGTAGTAAGAATGGAATAAATAACACTACCATCTTCTTTCTTAACCTTAACATCTTCCAAGAGAAGTCTAAGGGTCTTGAACTTAGATAAAAAATATTCAATGGAAGAAAAATTATTGGGGTCCAATGTAAGCAACTCGTTTTCAAGTTGATGTGCTCTAATTTCATTTTTAATTCCAAAAGCATTAGTGAGTTGTTTGATTGCTTCATTAGTAGTATCAAGTTCTGTGATATGGAATCTAAGGTTTGGAGAAATAGACATCCCTATCAACCCATGTGCTTGATCTTGCCTATTTCCCCATTTGGCTACTTTATCTTCATCTTGAGGTTTGGTTTCTTGGCCTGAGGATTTTCTGTAAAGACCTTTACTTCTAAGTAAATCCACGTTGTAGGACCACCATTGGAAGTAGTTGGTGCTCTCAATAATAACTTGGCATGGACTTTTCACTTTAACAAAAATTGAAGCTATAGATGTTGAATCTAAGTGTTTGAATGAAATGATCTTGAAAAATTAGGCTGATTAAAAGAAACAGTTCTGAAAACGGCTTCCAGATGAAGAAGTTATGGCTTTTTGAAGAAAAGTTGTTGACGATGCTGATGAAATGCGTGAATGTGTGGAAATGAATGATAATGTTATATTGAAAAAAAAATATCCCCCCCTTTCCAAACATAAATCTAATTAACTCACTTTTAAAAGAAATTATGTGACTCCCTTTTATAAATAAGTAAAAGTCATTTTTACAATGGTACCTTATGAGCTACCCACTAAATTGTAACTTAAATAAAAGATAAAGAGACTTTAGAATTATAAGGGACTCACTTTTTATAATGGGTGAGAACGCTTTTACATAAAGTAACTTTGAAACATAAGCTACATGTGCTTTTTGAAAAATTAACTCAACAAAACGAAAGACTTTAACTCAAGACCTATAATCTCATAAAGTAACTTTGGACCAAGTGAGCTAGTTTAAAGGATTGTAATTTTTGGAAAAGAGGAAGGGTTTCTATTTTTTATTTTTTTATTTTTATTTTTATTTTTTAATGTCATTGAAGCTTTGGGGTGCGTGCTTACTTGAGAAAGATCATTTTTGCCTCTAAAACAAAAAACACAAAACCCAACATGGACATACAAAAAAAAAAACCTTACGGCTTAAAGTTAGCTTTAGCCAAAAACTAAATGTTTTCCACAATGTTTCTGATTTTCCAAGATCACACTAAGGCACAACAGAAAAGAACATACGCATGAGAAAAATCCTTCATTTTTGTTTTTGATTTTCCCAGATTACACAAAGTCGTGGGGAAAAGAGCACATGTAGAAATGAAAGGCATAGATCCAGTAATAAAAAAGAGAGAGCTAAATAAACCAGAATAAACAGAGAGAAAATAATTAAAAACTGCAAATAAACACTGTATGCCTCCAAATATTAAAAATGACATAGCTAGGGCTACTGGAAACTTTTTCATGTTAAACAAAAGGGGTTCCTCAGTAGAACAAATGCTCCTAACACAATAGAGTAGTCCCCTCGGCCCAAAAGAAGTCATAAATAGTAGATCTAGGAAATGATAGTCGGATGCAGTTCTACCGGCTTCAGATTTGGATCACCAATGGATGCAACCCTCCAATAGCTCTGATACCATGTAGGAATTTATAGGGTAAGTTCCTCAGACAGAACACCAAATGACACTTCTCACAAACAGATCACAGATAAATATACCAACATTCTTGACATGGTTAAAACCCTCAAACAAGGAAACAGTCCACAGCCATAGCCAACACGACCACTTCAAGAAATTTATTAATAAAAGAACAAAAATTTACATAAGCTTCTCTCATGAATGGTTACCCTACAAATGACCCTCCATGCTTTTTAAATAGAGATCATGGACCAATAGGGTGTTAAGCCACGGATCAGGTGTCGGTAATACCGAGGAGAGAATGACCGTCAAATTTGTAAGTTACAAAAGTACATGGTAAAGAAACATACTTTACCTAACTCTACACTAGACCAAGTTATACTTAATTGTTTCCTATCTGTCAGAATATCCTAACACCAATCAATATATTTAACTTCCTTTGAGTTTCTACTCAGTAGTTGTTGCATGCATAATGATTTAATCATCTTATATACAAGGATATCACATGGATTTATACTTATATGCTTAAATATTCGACAACATAACATAAAGAGTAAGGAGCCAACATATAAAACCTCCTATGCAATTAAATCAAACCAGATTAGCTGAAATAATGTCAGTTGGAAAATCGAGCACCACCACCCAACATAGAATTAACTTCCTCCAGTTCACCCCTAAGCTGAGAGTTCTTTCCCATTGATCAACTTCTCTTGTTGATCCCTTCAATTGGTATTTAATGCCCTCTTTCATGATATGGTTTCCTTTAGTGGCATCCCACTTTTCTAGATCTTTTTCTCCACTTGCCTAGGCCTTTACTAGAAAAGATCGCCTTTCTCTCCCGCGAGGCTTTTATGTTTTTCTTAACCTAGCATATTTATCCTGCTAAAAAACTTGATGGACATTTATCTCAATTCCATTAATCTTATCTAGAAATTGGTTGATAAGTATTATCAAGAAAGAATTATCCATTCTAATTCACCAATGGGGTTTCATTTGGGAAGAATCTCATCTCTTGGTGTCTCATTTTCGAAGCATTTAAATTATATTTATTTATTTGGAAATTGATTCAAAATGGATTCAGCGTAGCCTCTAGGTCAAAAGTCTTCAAATACAAGTGAAATAGAAAAAAATTTAAGGGCTCGTGAATACGAAGCCATTGGTGAAAACCACATGCAAATCCGAGTTCAGATAAGGAAATGAGAGCTAATCAAAGATTCAGGTCAACGAGTCAAAGGCTACATCAATAGGACACGTGGCAAACCAAGAAAGAGTCGTAGGTACGTAATGATCCCAGTGCAGAAGATGATTTGGAAATTAGAGATTGGTTCAGACCTTAAGCAATGAGGAACAACACTCAACAACAGAGATCGTCTAATCAAAGGAGATCGAGGCATATCATGTTGAAACATGCAGGAAAGATTTATGGGAAAACAAACATGATAAAACTATGAAAAAGGAGCTAAATGCTTTCAGTTCCAATACGAAGGCGGTAAATGGTTTATCACATGCCCTCAAGGTAGGAAGCAATTTTAGACCGGAAGCACGTGATTCCACTCAGTTCTTGATAGGTAGCCTCCCAAAAACCACTCTATCATGTGCGTTCGAAGAAATAGTGAACGTGCTAGTTGGAACGTGAAACCGCGTGATAGCCGTCGGATAGCAGAGGATAGATCAATAGTGCAAATTGTCTAGATTAGTTCATGAGCAGGATGGGACAGCTGTCAGATGGTTTTATCTCGAGATTATTGTCGGGGAAAGGCCAGACGGTTGGGGTCCAGCCACACCCACCGATCCTTCCTTTTATAGGTTATTTCTATTATAAACATATAGTTCCATGTTTATTGCATAATTTGTAACTATACATGTTATGTAAACACCATAACACAAAGAAGTTGACAGAGGAGTGTTCAGGGGACTGTATTGTGAACCATTCCAAGGGGTCTGGAGGTCAAGGTGACCAGTATGGTCGTGTATATGCTCATTTCGACTCAAATTTTTGAGTGGAAGATAGTGGTGAGTTCCATTTCTGTGTTGAGACTCTATTTTTGAGATCACACATGTAACAACCATTTGAAGACATAATAAAGAGGTCAACACTGGAAGCTAGGACAAGGAGACGTAGCTAGGAATTTGTTATGAAACCAGCTCAAGAAAAGATAGAAAAGATAGATCCACGCCTTAGAATTCAGCCTCTTCAAGGGGGAAACCTCCTTTACATTACATAAATGAATAGATGATACAAATGAAAAGACCTCCTTTCTATATATAGGAGTCTAAGGGGTCATAACATAATCCGAGCCGACATAACAATAATAATAAGGGCACAATAATAACAATAGTGGGCTTCTATGGGGCACAATAGTAACAACATGGGCACTACATGGGTACATCAATATAATAAGTGGGTTGTACTAATATCAATAAGGGGTTACATTAGTAGTATAGGGGCCTAACATGCTACTCTCCTTCAAAAAGCATTGTCCTCAATGCTTGAGTAGTTCTTGATGCTTCTGTATAAAATTCTTGTCCTCCCATGTGGAATCTTCAGCGGGTAGGTTCTTCCACTTGATGAGATACTCTGAAATTGATCGATTTCGTAGCTGTCGGGTTCTTGTGTCTGTGACTGCTCTAGGTTCCAATATGATTTTCCCTTCCTCTTCAATTTCTAGCAATATTGTTTGAATTGGGATCTTTTGCAACTTTTGAATAAGTGGCCATACTTCTTCATCCTTCTTCCATTCA
>APFE030711051.1:80594-102316 GCA_000404065.3 Pinus taeda | reverse complement strand
ATCCAAATTGGATTCTCCAAGGAAGAGTTATGTGAAATCTCCCACAGTGACCTGATTATAGACTAGTTCAGTAGAGCGAACTTGTAAGACGTACCACAAGTCACTGTTTCGACCTTTAGCTCTAAAAAATATATAGAAGAAACTACAGTCTGTCCTCTTTCTGCAACTTCTTGCAAAATTTCAATCCAATGCTCAGAGAAAAAGCTATGACTATTTTCCACGATGACCTGTTTGGAGCAGTGAAACCCTAGAATCCAAAGCTCTGATACCAAATGTTATGAAACTAGCTCAAGAAAAGATAGAAAAGATAGATCCACGCCTTAGAAATCAACCTCTTCGAGGGTGAAACCTCCTCTACATTACATAAATGAACAATTCTTGGATGATACAAATGAAAATGTTGGAAATAATACTGAGAGGGGGGGTGAATCAGTATTATCACATTAATAAAACTTTGTCATTTCCAAACTCTGATTCATATATGCTACTTCCACAACTTCTTATGATTAAGTTAATTGATCTAAAATGAGTGCATTAGAACATTATCAACCATATTATCAGTTAACAGATGCAGTAACATAGAATAGATCATCACACATAAGGCACACACATGAACACCATGATATAAGGTGGAAACCCAATGCGGGAGAAAACCACCTGCTGCAAGTCATCTCAATCTTCTTCTCAATAAGAAAATCCTTTTACAATATTTGTACTGGTGTAGTCTTATACCAGTACGGGAGCTACAACCCCCTTTTCTCTTGTACTAGCCGATCCATTTACTAGTACGCAGGCTACTACCTGCTACAATGCTCCAAAGGTTTCCTTTAACTCTTGTACTAGCTTAAATACTAGTACATAGGTGCTAGCCTACAATATTCTCTTCTCGAGGTACCATGTTTCATCAATTTTCATACTGGATACACTGAGGCACAACACATACTTTGAAAGGCCACGTTTCATCCAATTTTCATACTGGACCCAACAACAACATTGAAGCTCATAATCAACCAACCTTCTGAATTACCCAAGCACTAGATCAATACATATAAAAGTGAGTCATCAACCAGATCTAGTCAATCAGATCACATAAAGATGAGCTATTAAGAACCTGATCCATTCATCCATCAATGTACAAACATTTAATCAATCACCTCTCAGACTGTTGTTATCAGAACATGATATCAGACATCAGATGTTACTTCAAAACCCATATCACAGCAATGATAAACATGTACAGCTAAGTAGATTTCATGAGAAGTATGCAGCTTCACCCATATAATAGCTGTGTATAAGTACGCACTGTATCCAACTGCTTCCCTGCGTACGTGTGCACTGTGCCTCACAGTCTTCCTGCGTACGTGCACACTGTGCCTCAATGAACTGCGTGCGCCCCTATGCATCTGCAGCGCTTCTGGTCCTGCGTATCTGCGCACCTGCAACTCTTCTGTGCCTGCGTATCTCCACACTTGTCTTTCACTGGACCTGCGTACCTCCGAGTATAGATAGTTTCAAGACTTCAAGAATAACCCAGACAGTCAGATCTACAGATCTAAACGTGTGCCGAGGAGATATCAACTCATTAGTAGATCCGTCTTGTAGTTCTCATGTTTCTCCTTGATTTAGATCTAGCTATCTCTCATAACCCATCACTAGAATTTCAGATTTATTTTCTTAATATATTCAACCCAAAAGCATGCACAAGCCAAATGATCGCCTTTGCTTTATATAGGCAAGCTCTTCCTGAAATCATGGATCAATACCACGGGCCAAAACCATAATAACGCAATACTGTCAGCTAAATACCAAGGGTTAAACATATGAAAACCCCACGTGTGCGCTTTACTGCCTTGAAGTGTGTGCACTGGGGGTACGCACCTCATGAATGGGTAACCTACGGGTATGTACGCACTTTATATAAGACATGCTTGCGTGTCCGCACCTTTTGTACGGTGTGCCTGCGTACTCCTTATTTTCTTCAATATTTGAGAGCTTGATCATCCATCTTTGCTACTGTCCTGTTGTACAGTGATCCATCACCTGAATGGGTTGCCATCAAGGACAACACTTTAGCCATAATGCCAACAGAAAAGACCTCCTTTCTATATATAGGAGTCTAAGGGGTCATAACATAATGAGAGCCGACATAACAATAATAATGTAAGGGCACAATAATAACAATAGAGGGCTTCTGTGGGGCACAATAGTAACAACATGGACACTACATGGGTACATCAATATAATAAGTGGGTTGTACTAATAACAATAAGGGGTTACACTAGTAGTATAGGGGCCTAATAGAATTCTAGTGAACTCCTTTATCAATTTTGCTTGTGTTGATGTGTTTGATTGTGTTTTTATAATTGTTTAAGTGTATGTGTTATTTGCAATCTTATCAATCCATTTCACTAAGTAATATAGGAAAGCTCACATATAGTCTGTAATACCTTTTATCAATCTCAGATCAAGTGGTATCAGAGCTTAAGGTTTTTAAGGTTTGACAAGTTTGTGTGGATATTTGAATGCTAACTAGGTTAAGGCTTAGACGAGGTGAAGGAGAACTTGTTGAGGCAAATCCAAAGATTGGAAGGGTCTTTTCACGAAGAAGGATGGTAGATGAAGCTCCACTTGGGTTAGAATCCTAGTTCTTTGATAGCTTCGTGACGGTACGTGCCATGGTGGACGAAATGTATCATGAGTTTAAAAAGGGTAGATGTGAAGGTACTTCATCACCTAAACTAGACAAAGGAGCAGAGGAACCTTTTCTCTTTGTCCCTCCAGAGAAAGAAGACAAGGAAGATAAAGGAAAAGGAGCAATGTAGCCTCCACCATCTCCTCCATCATAACTATCATCATCATCATCATCGTCTTCTCATAAAACTAGTTCTTCTAAGAAGAACAAAAAGAAATCCTCTTTGATCAAATTAGATGTAAAATTTGATTTGCCAATTTATGATGCATAAATTAATTCAGAAAAGCTAAATAACTAGATAAGGCAAATTGATGTATATTGTAGGGTGCAGAAAGTTGATTCAGAAAGGAAGAAGTTTCAACTATGTAGCCTTCAACTTGGAGGAACCACACTTGTGTGGTGGGAAGGCAGGACACAAGCAGATCTTCAAAAGCATGGTAAAATCATTTAAACATGGAATGAATTTGTTTCTGCCATGAAAAAGCAATTTTATCCTTTGGCTTATATGCAGGAAGCAATGATGAGTTGGAAGACATTACGTCAATTGAAGTGTAAAAATGTACAGAGTTATACTCAAGAATTTCGTAAAATAACTTTAACATTAGGAATATCATTGGAATCACCAGAGACATTGTTAAAATATATAGGTGCTCTTCATAGTTATTTGAAGCATACTATACATATGTTTAATCCCACTAGTTTAGATGATGTGTCGGTCCAAGCAACTCATCTAGAGGCTAGAGGTAAAAATGTAACCCCAGATGTTGGGAAATCATCCAAATATTTTGGGAAAAAGAATAACGGAAAGAAGAAACTAAAATGGAAGGAGAGGAAAAGAAAGACTATAAAGAAGGATAAGCCTTCATGCACTCATTATAAGAAGGAAGGACACGATGAGGCACACTGCTGGTCTTTTCATCCAGAATTGAAGCCTAAGAAGTTCGGGGGTAAAGAGAAAAAGAATGTTGCTGCTATTCAAAAGGACTTGGGGTCGGACTCAGGTGACGAAACAACAGTTACAACCACACATATAAAAGGTAAAGTTTCTGAAGCATATACAAGTAATTCTTCTCATTCTATTAATAATGAAAGTAATGAGAGGAAAGGAAATGAGCTATTTCATATTATAGTCATTTCCAAGCACACTAACATTTATACTTTATTTGATAATGGATCACAAGTAAATTTCATTTCTGAAACAATTGTAAAGAAGTTGGGTCTAGAAACAAAATCTCATAAGAAGCCATATCCATTAGGTTGGGTGTGTGATAAAACAAAGCTACAAGTTACGAGACAATGTAAACTTCGGTTTGCTATTGGGTCAGCATTTATAGATGAGGTTGAGTTAGATATAGTCCCATTGGACATATGTGGCATTGTATTAGCAAGTCCATACTTGTACGATAGAAAAGATATCTTCTATCGAGTTGAAAATAAGTATCAAATCACTAAGGATGGAATTGAATATGTTGTAAGGGCTCATAAACACAAAGATAACTTTGCTCTAATAAATTCAGGATAGATGAAAAGAATTGTAAATTCAAGTAAGCAATTTTTACTAATTATTGTAAAGACAAAGGATCTTGATAAATTTGATGCATTTCAAGGCAATAATCCTAAATAGAAAGGATATCTAGTTGAAATTGTTTCCAATTATGATATTCTATTTAAAGAGTCTAAGGGGATTCCCCCCAAGCGAGAGATAGCACATGAAATTTATTTATAGCAAGATGATCCACTACCTAACATTGGAATGTACAGGTTATCAACTTTAGAGAATGTAGAGATAAAGAAGCAGGTACATGAGTTACTTGATAAAGGGTTTATATGACCAAGCACATCACCATGCGGATCACCAATTGTGTTGGTGCGAAAGAAAGATGGTTTGTGGAGAATGTGCATTGATTTTAGAGCACTAAATAAAATCATGATCAAGAATCATTATCCTCTTCCTTGTATTGATGATTTACTAGATCAATCAAAAGATGCAGTTGAATTTTCTAACTTAGATTTGCGAAGTGGCTACCATCAGATCAGAGTTGTAGAACAGGATGTGTGGAAAGCTGCTTTTAAGATGAAGCAAGGACTTTATGAGTGGTTGGTTGTGCCTTTTGGCTTAACTAATGCTCCTGCTACATTTATGCAAGTCATGAATGATGTATTTAGACCATTTATTGATGATTTTGTAATTGTCTATTTAGATGATATTATTGTTTTTAGTAACACTTGGGATGAACATTTAAAGCATGTAAAGCAAGTTTTAGATGTTTTAAAAACATAAAATCTCAAAGTGAAACTGTCAAAATGGTAATTTGGCAGGACATCTTTGAATTATTTGGGTTATACTGTAGGGGGTGGTGAATTCAAGATAGATACCTCAAAGGTTGAAGTCATTGTGAATTGGCCTAAACCCAAATCTAGTACAGAAGTTAGAAGTTTCTTAGGGGTAGCACAATGATTGTAGCTCCTTTACATGCTTTGACAAGTATGAAAAAGGTGTTCTAGTGCAGAGGCAAATAGTAGAAAGCCTTCAACACCTTGAATGAAATGATCAGTATAGCACCAGTATTAGCACTGTCAAATCTTTAGCATCCATTTGAGATCGAGACACATGCAAGTGACTATGCCATGGGAGCAGTGTTATTGCAGCATAGGAAGCCAAAATGCTTTAATTCTGAGACATTTACATCTGTAGTAGTTAACTATCGTACATATGATAAAGAATTGTATGCATTAGTACATAGTGTTAAAAAGTGGACACATTATATAATGGGTAAAGAAACAATCATATACATAGATCATCAACCACTTCAATATTTACACCCAAAAACTAAATTGCAACAATCAAGACATTACGGGTGGATGGGTTTTCTCCAACAATTTCATCTTGTTATGAGATATAAGAAGGGCATACATAATAAGGTTGTAGACATGCTATCGAGACCAATCATAAATGCATCCACTATACTTAAGAATAATTCAGTAATTCATGAAAGTTACATTGAACAATATGCTCAAGATATAGATTTTAAGGATGTATATGCAACTTTAAGTCATGGAAAGCAGGTGGAAGAATTGGATTACTGCATTAAGGACAAGCTCTTATATCGTTTGGGAAAGTTATTATTCCACAAAATGAAAGAGTTAACATAATTCGAGAAGCACATACTTCTCTCATATTAGGTCATTTTGGTGTAAGTAAAAGAGTTGCACAATTGCAAAGGTTCTGTTATTGGCCATGAATGCATGAGACAAATTCTTGATATATTAAAGGATGTATTATGTGTGCTACAAGAAAGCCAAGTAATAGAAAATTATGCTTGTATACTCCACTTCCAATTCCTTCTCGTCCTTGGGAAAGTGTTTCCATCGATTTTGTTGGGGGATTGCAAAAGTCTAGAAAAGGTCATGATTATTTGTATGTAGTTATGGATAGGTTCAGTAAGATGTGTATTTATATATCTTGTAATAAAGAAGTCACACCTAAACAAAATGCAAAGCTGTTCTTTCTAAATGTATGGGTTCATTTTGGGTTACCCACTTCTATTATATCTGATCGAGACTCTTGATTTGTTGGGAAATTTTGGTCAAGTATATGGGAGTTAATGGGCACAAGTTTCAAGAAGAGCACAAAGTGGCATCCAAAGATAGATGGTCAAATAGAAGTGGTCAACATGACAGTGTTACAGTTTCTTGGAGGATATTGTAGCAAGCATCCCAAACTTTGGGATGAGCATTTGTGTTATGTGCATCATGATTGCAACCATGCCAAACATTCTCCTACTCAAAGATCTCCTTTTGACATTTGTTTTGGTTTTATACCAAAGTCTCCCTTGGATTTTGTCTTTGGTAAAGACATAGCAGTTGATGGACACAGTGATGTGGACAAAGAAACCAAGTTCTTGAACAAATCTAGGAAACTCACCAAGCAATACAGGAACAACTGGAAAGAAGGCAAGAAAAGAATAAGGTGCGACATGACAAGCATCAAGTTGAGCATAGTTTTCAAGTTGGTGATCAAGTCTGGTTGTATATCATCAAAGAAAGACACCAAGGGGAAGGTAAAAAGTTAAAACCAATTAGATATGGTCCTTTCAAAATACTTGGTAAAATTGGTGAAAATGCCTTCCACCTTGATCTACTAGCTTATATGCAAATCTATTCAGTCGTTAATGTTGAAAACTTGAGGTTGTATGAACCTTTATTAATTAAAGATCCCGAGGAGCAAGGTCAGCTACCTTCCATTGAGGATCTGTTTCCTAAGTATCTCAATGAGTTATAGGGGAACACAGTTCTTGACAGGAGGATATGAAATCCACAACAAGGGGATGTTGAGTACCTGAGAGTTTGAATCAAAGGTACAAATCCAAGGAAAGCACGATGGGTAGAAATTTGACAAGTGAAGGAACTTTATCCTCACTTACTTGATAGCTAAAACTAAATTTTGGTGGACCAAAAGCTTCCAGTGGGGAGGAGTGATCCAAAATGGATTCAGCATAGCCTCTAGATCGAAAGTCCTGAAATATAGGTGAAATGGAAAAATGTTGAAGGACTCATGAATATGAAGCTAATGGTGCAAACCACATGAAAATCCAAGTTCGGACAAGTAAATGAGAGCTAATCAAAGATTCATGTCAATGAGTCAAAGCCTGTGTCAATAGGACATGTGGCAACCCGAGAGAGAGTCACAGGTACCTGATGATGTTAGTGCAGAAGATGATGTGGCAATCAAAGATTGGTTAAGACCTCAAGTGATGAATAACAGTGGTCAAGAGTGGAGATCCTACGATCAAACGAGATCAACGCATATCGCGTTGAAACATGTAGGCAAGCTATGTGGTAAAAATGGATGCAATAAGACTATGAAAAAGGAGCTAAACTCTTTGAGTTCCGATAGGAGGGTGGTAAATGGTTTATCGCATTCCCTCTAGGCAGGAATCAGTTTTAGACTGGGAGCACATAAATCCACTCAGCGCTCGACACATAGTCTACTAAAAACCACTTTATCGCATGGCTTTGGAGAAATAGCGAATGTGCTAGTTGGAGTGCGAAACTATGCGACAACCATTGGATGGCAGAGGAAAGATCAATGGTATAGTTTGTCCAAATCAGTTGAAGAGTGGGGCGTGACAACCTTCAGATGGTTTGTTCTCAATATTAGTGCCAGGGAAAGGCCAGATAGTCGGGGTCCACCCATGCTCGCCGGTCCTTTTGTTTATAGCCTTTTTCTATTCTAAATGTATAGTTCCACGTTTATTGCATAATTTGTAACTATACGTGATATATAAAAACCATAACACAGAACAGTTGACAAAGGAGTGTTCAGGGGAGTGTATTGTGAACTGTTCCAGGGGGTCTGGAGGTCAAGGTGACCAGTACGGTCGTGTGTGTGCTCATTTCGCCTCGAAGTTTTGAGCAGAACATAGTGGTGAGTTCCATTTATGTGTTGAGACTCTGTTTTTGAGCTCATATGTGTAACAAACATTTGAAGACATAATAAAGAGGTCAGACTGGAAACTAGGACCACGAGACGTAGCCAAGAAGTCTGGTGAACTCCTTTATCAATTTCTCTTGTGTTTTTGTGTCTAATTGTTTTTTTATAATTGTTTAAGTGTCTGTGTTATTCACAATTTTATCAATCCATTGCCCTAAGTAACATATGCAACTTCACACATAGTCTGTAATACCTTTTATCAATTTCAAATTAGAAATAAAATATTTACTCCCATTTTTACCCCTTAGACTTTTATTTTATGTTATAACTCAGTCTAGCTTTGGTCTGACATAATATTAATGGGGTATTGCATACAACAGAGGGGTGTTACACTTTTCATTTGCAAGAAAATCAATAGTCATATGAAACCATCTGAAGTAGAAATTGTGCATCTTCATATAACCAATGTCAATATTCCAGTAGAATTAACTCATGTTTTGATTATATTATCTTCTGATAGTAGAGTTCATTAGTTAATTGCTACAGTGTTTGCAGACATACTAGAGGGTTATGGCTTGTTCTTAGGTTGAGATTGGATGTAACAATTATATGGATGCTTGGACACAAATTTTACTCATATTTTTTTACCTTGTAAAGGTGAACATAATAAGATAAGAATTAATATAGAACACTAGATGAAACATGTTACCAATCTAAATGGTCCCAATGAAACAAACACATTTAGTGATTCTTTAGCTATTGACTCATTTTTTGGAAATTTTGCTTCTAAAATTTCTCCTTTTACAAATTCACAACAACAATATGAACGTATGACAAGAAATAAATTGGTAACGATTGACAATAACTTATTTGATGTCAATATTGTTAAAATTAATTTAAAAAATGAACTTTGGTCATTATATTTTAATGAATCCAAGAAAAATAAGCTATTGGTCTTGGCTATTTTCTGCTTGAACCAAAAGATAATAAAAAAGGTATTGCTTGTATATTGAAATTTGAATGTATTGATAACATTGCAGAATATGAGGCACTGATCTAGGGACTTAAAAAGGTTATTAACCTTGGAATTCAATCCTTCATAGTTTATAGAAATCCAAAAATTATTGTTAAGTAGGTTCGTAATGCTATATATTGTGTTTGAGCTCACTTGAGGAGTTATAAAGTTGAGGTATCAGATATGACTTTCTAAATATTTTAGCTTTTAATATTACTTTTCTTTATAGAATTCTCAATTAAGAAGTATACTTATCAGTCAATAAAGAATCTAGACTAATTCAAACAAAGGGTTTTTGGGGAGACTCTTTCTCTAGTGAATTTATTCTTAGACCATAAATTTGAGATAACATTACGAACTAGCGCGTCTTTAACAATGATAAGTAGATAATTGAGCTCCTTCATTCAAAATATATCTTTCAAGATATTGTGATCGATGAAATTAGTCATGAGATGGATCTTCTTGATTTCTCGCACATGCATAGACAATAGTGAGTGGATGAACTATTCGATTTAGTAAATTCTACCCCTAAATTTGTTGTAAGGATAGAAAAAATTCATGACTTACATTATAAAGTTATAAGATTTCTTAATTGCAAAACTAATTGCTCCTTTCTAGAATATTAAGTCACTAATTTTGGGACTGAAACTAATCAATAGAACTTAGACTTTGAAACAAATTCTAATCCTATAAAGAAAGTAGAATTCAATCATTTTTTCAAGGAACACAATGACATATGTTGTTGGAAATATGAATATTTGAAGACATCTACCGCAATGTGATGCAACATGTAATCCCTATAAAATAATAAAGTAATCCCTTCCAACAGAAGTTAACGAAAACACATCCTAATCTCAAACCTGCTTTAAAGGGTGAACATGACAAGAGTTTGGTAGGCAAAATCATTTTCCCTATCTACCACACACAATGGGTCTCATATCTAGTTCCAATTACGAAAAATAAATGAGACATTTGTCTCTGTGTTGACTTTAGAAATATGAAAAAAGATTTTGATAAGAATAATTATCTTGTTCTTCCAAAGGAGCAGATCACACAATGAGTTTCTAACTCTAAAATGTTTTTTCTTGTAGATGGTTTTCCAGGCAATAAACAAGTTATGGTTTCTCTTGTTGACCAACTAAAATATGCAATTAGAACTACATGGGGAACCTTTTCGTATAGGAAGATGCCTTTTGATTTAATCAAGGTGAGGGAAACATTCCAATGGGTGATGAACATTTCCTTCTCAGATTAATAAATGAGTTTGGGGTCAATGAACTCAATGATGTAACCATTTACTCGAAAATAGCATCCTACCACATATCTCACCTTAGAAATGTATTGAAAAGGTGCAAAAAATTAGATATTTCCCTAAACCACAAGAATTACGCATTTGGCATGACTGAGGTAAAACTGCTTAGATGTGTTTTTTCTAAATTTGGGATAATGATTGGTCATGAAATATCTCAACCCATAGATAGTATGTCAAATCCCACTTCTATAATAACCATTCAATCGTTTCAAGGAAAAATAAATTTTGTTAGGGTTTTTATCCCTAGTTTCTCTGAACTTGTTAGACCACTTCAAGACTTGGTGAAAGTCATCTCTAACTTTAAATGGGGAGACTAATAAAAAAAATACTTCTACAAATCCACACAAAACATCTTCAAATCTCCTTCCTTAATGAGCCGAGACTTCTCCAAATATTTTACACAACACTTTTTCTTTTGATACTACATGTGCTACTATACTTTCACAGAGAAATGCGCTTTCATGAGATTTTCCTTTAAGGGAGAATAATTGATTTACTCATTATTATACAAATAAACATTTGTTTTATTTCACGTAGTAAAACAATTTAGTTCTTATCTACTGAAATCCAAAACTAAAGTTATTGTTCCCTAACATACAATAAGAGATCTATTAATACAAAAGGAGCTAGGAGAGAAAGGAGTGCATTGGATGACAACCCTTAAGGGTATGATTTTAAAATGAAACCTAGATATATTGTTAGGGGTCAAGGTCTATGTAAATTGGTCATCGAGTCTGTTAGTTTACCTAACGAAGACCCTTATCCTAATGATGAATTATCTTTATTGCAAAACGAAGTTTCATGTCTACCTGATAACCACAATTTATGGTATGCTCACATCCTAATTTATCTTTTGAAAGGTAGAACTCCCGATCATATCTACGTGAAGAAATCCTGATCATATCTACAACTCCCGATTCTATAAAAATCCTATAAGAACTCTATTCCAATCATCTTGATTGCCATTTTGGTGGGGATACAGGTGCTTATAAGGTATTAATATCTAAGTACATTGGCCCACTTTATTCATGGATGCCCATGTTGTTATCTGAAAGTGTAAAAACTACCAAAAGGCTACGGGTACAGTAAAAATGCCTACCTTTCCTCTTCAACCTATAATTGTTAAAGCTCCTTTTCGAGAGTGGTGTTTAGACATATTTTATCCTATGAACCTTGTGCCACATTAATAACATAAGTTTATAATAACAATAATTGATTATTTTATGAGATGGGTAGAGGAATACCCTTTCCAGGTGGGAAATACTAATAAGGTAATATCATTCATAGATACTAATATTGTGACTCATTTTAGTGTTCCAGAATCATTAGTTTTTGACAATGCATCTTGTTTTTCCTATCACGGTCTAGATGCTTAGGCTTTACACAAAGAGATTAAAATAAAATATTCAACAAACTATGACCCTCACAGAAATGGTCTTCTTGAATCGTCAAATAATTTTTTTCTAAAAATATTAAAAATAACTATGTCTGATTATTAGAAAAAATGGAACACTCCATTGTTAATCCATTATCGGATGATGTGATAACTCCAAAAGCTACAATTGGTAATGCTGTAATTTTCCTTATGTATGGCAAAGAAGGAATACTTCCTCAAAATGTTCTTTTTTTCCTTCTTTACAACTATCACAAAAGGTATACGAAGTTGTGTGTTAAACCATGGAAAACAAAATTAACACCCTACATAAGTGAGAAGAGGAAAGAGAGAAATCTAAGAATAAATTTTATCAATATCAGCGAATAGTCAAGAAGTACTAGTTTAATGAAAAATCACCCTTTCATCGAAACATAAAATAAGATGATCTATTTCCTAAATGGGATAAATCACATAAGTAGAAGCGAGAGCATACAAAGTTTCAGATGTTATGGTTGGGGCCTTTAATTATTACAAAAAATATTTTCCATGGAAAATTTAGACTACAAACTACCAAAATTCCTTCAAGTCAATGAGTGGCTCCTTAAAAAATACTTCTCTTGAATCCCTTTAGGGAAGTTTGATCTTATCAATAATTTCTTTGTTTTTTTTTAATTTGTTTTCAACGTTTTTCTCATTTCCAGTTTCATGTTCTGTTTTGATAGGTCTACTATTTAAAGTGAAATATTTCTGAATGAATTCTCATTAGAAGGAAAATTTTAAGATTTTTTATTTTGTTTTTTAGGTTGATGCTCAAACTCAGTGATTTTTTGGTTTCCAAATTTTCATTAAATCAAAATGATTTTCTACTGAAAGTATTTGAGACTTTTTAAGCCTTCATGATAGAAATAATATTTAACTAAATGCATATTTTGTTAAAGTAATTCATTATTGAATTAGCATAATTTAATAAGCAACCTAATTGGTGCAAAGTTAGTGATGGTAAAACTTCTTATGCCTTCCGCTACTATTAAGGAGTTTTTTTGTTCATATCTTCTTCTGCAAGTATTAGTGGGGCCTGTTATCACTCAGGTTGTTCCCTTTGACTCCCAAGGGAATGGCAGCCGAGGTAACCACTAACCAATCTTTTAGCTGCAGTTCCTAGTCTACCTGTAACCAGAGAGGGCTCTCTCTTTGTAGTTTTAGCTTTGTTTGATGAGTGTTTTTAGACTAGTTATGATGCACTGTTTGTTTGATTTTGGTGGGTTGATAATTCCATTTAGAACTGAAATATAGACTTACAGGACAGTTTGTTCCATTGGGCAATGGAGTTGAGATATTTGTGCTTTAGGAAACGGATGTGTGGAGACAAAGTGTTGCTGCAGAGCAAGTTAGGCATGTGTGAAACCCATATATCAGATTTGTTGGTGAAAGGTGGAAAAATTAGTGAGTGAAAGGCAATTAAGAATCTTTCACTATGCTAATGAAGAAAACATGAAAGTAATGCTTAAGAGCAGTTAAGAATTCTTAAACAGTATTTACCATGTTGAGGATAAGTTGAAATATGAGCAACTAAGAATTCATATCTATGGCTAATCCAGCAGAAAACATATTTAGAAAACAGAGATTGAGCATAGGGTGTTCGGGCCAAATCCTAGGCTATTCTTTTTCTCTATTCACCAAGATTTTGAAAACATGAAATTATGGAATAAACAGGAAACACATACACAGTTAAGAGAAACTTATTGGTTCAGCAAATGACACAGGAATTCTGCAACAACACAGAGCTTTACATATCCATCTTAAACAGCATTGAAACCAACAATCTCCATCCGCAATTTTATTATCAAAAAGTCTTCAGTATACATCAGAGCTCTTTAGCAAGAATTCTATTACAACCGACCCTCAATGCGTTATCTGAGGGGATATATATACAAAAATAGGGTATAAAATATCTTAGTGGAGAGTTATGGTGTAATAAATTGCACCACCAACTCTCTTACATAAAGTAAATGACACATAAATGTAACTTTAAATGCTGAGATAGCCGGCATTCCTTTGTCAGACAGATTGGACTTTTGGTTGTGAAAAATAGGCGGTAGCAGTGCTTTAAATGCTGCGTTGATTTTGGCTTGATATTTGAGTGGATTGTTGAGTCACCTGTATGCTGACTTGCCTGCTGACCTGTATGATGACCTGTCTGTTGACCTGTTATCCAAAAAGGCAAACAAGAAAAGTGGAACTATCTTGGCAAAATTTCCAACATTGCTTGCCACCACTCAGCCGGGGGTAACTGATGTCTTCTCATCTTAACCAGTGTTTCATCTCCCTCTGTGTGTCTATAAAAATTAGGAGGTACCTCAAACAGATGATTAATCTCATGTTCTATGAAGAATATATTTTCCAGCTTGTCATAGAGGGTCTGCCCAGAGGGAGGCCCTGTTTCTTCTGTGGAGCTACTTGAGGCTGTGATCTGGTTTTCAACGTAGTTGTTGACCCTTGTCATATACTGCTTATATGGCAGCAGTTGTCCTGTACCGGTCACTAAGCTTGGAAGTCCTCTATCCTGCAAAATAGCCATTTTGGCTCTGAATTCATCTACTTCTACCTTCATTTCCCGGCACTTCCTCTCTAGTGTCTGGGTGAAATTCCTCAATGTTAGTACCTTTTTGGGAGTGAGGATTGTTTCAGTCCTGCTGGTTATTTGCAAGGTAGCCAGTTCTTCGCTAGTGCGGTTATTAAGGAAATGAATCATTTTGGTGGTCTGTTCAAGCATTATTCCCAGGGCTGTCCTGGCTCTCTGAATCTCTATATGAGTTATTTCTATCAGCTCTACCTGTTCAAAAATGGCTTGAATGGACCTCCATTGGTCCTGCATAGATTGGCAAATCTTGGCCCAAATAATCTTTTTTATTTCTGCTAGGGTACTGCCTAGCATCAACTCTTTTTCCAGAGTTTTCACTTTGGCCTCCAAGGCCTTTATTTCCCTTTTTTTTTCTACCACAGTCATTTTTGACTTGTCATAACTAGCCTCTAGCTTGGCCAGTTTTTCCTTAGCAACATTTATTTCTGTGACCTAGTTCTCCAGCTCTTTGACAGCCTTCATTAACTCTTCCATGCTTAGGCTGGATTCTGCTGCTGCTGTGGCTTCTACTGTTGCCCCAGTTGTTGATGTAGCTATGGTAGGTGTTGGAGCAGTGGGAGGAGCTGTTGTTATTTGTGCTGGAGGGGCATCTTGGAGGTTTCTTGAGGTCTGTGGTGGCTGGGAGGCAGCTTCCCCTTACTTTTCCTGCATAGCTTTTTCCAATTCTGTCTCCATCTGCAGTATCCTCTGGTTCATGACCAGGAGCAATTCCATAGCGTTATCCACCTATTTTTCTTGGGCAAGCTCTGCTGTGTTAGGATGGATAGTAGGAGGCAATTTTGCCTGCCTCCTCAATGCAGCTATATCATCCTCCTTTTTCTTTATAAGGGCTCTGACACCCTTTGGATCTTTTGGGTCATGCCCCAAATCAATAATTATATCCTCCAAAGTTTTTATTCTGTTATCTTTGGCGGAGGAGGACAGCCTCTCCAAATCGAGCTGTCTGTTTGTGTTTTTCAGTGATTCCTTTAGCTGATGGGCCAGCATTGCCCTGTCAGCAAGTGTTGCATACACCATCTCCCCAGTTTGCTTATGTAGCTCAATTTGATCCATGGGGTGTATGTCTTTGGCAAAGACCTCTAGATTAGTCTTATAGTAATCTGCTGTGCTCTTTGGGTCTGGGATCTTGGGCTTCAGATGAGTGAATATCATCTTTTCTTCTTTGAGATCAAAGGCAACCATTAATCTTTGCTTCTTGGCTGGGGTTGTGTTGAGGAACTGCTCATATAGCTTCACTCTTAGCAGCTCATTTTGTGCCTTGATCTCCTTGAAACCCTCTTTGACTGTGGTTGACTTCTTGCCCTGCTGTCTGGAGGAAGATACCTCCACGGTGTGCTGCTGAGCCTGTTCTAGCTGAAATGAGCTAGTGGCAGTCTGTTGGCTCGTCTGTTTTTCCCTGCTTTGGCCTTCTTCCAGCTCTTCACTTATGTCTCCTTCAGCTTCAGGGTCTACCCTCGGCCTCTTGGCCTCTGCTTGCTGTGATGACCCTGTGGGAGGTGTGGTTTCTTCTCTGTCCCTCTTCTTCCCTCTCTCATCATTTAGAGGGGTCTGCAACACTGGGTTTTGAATTTGCTCAGTTGGCAGGGGAGGGACCTGTCCTGTTTGCTGGTCTTTTGAGGCACTAGGCTGTCCTGTTTCTGTCTCCTGATGTTCATCCATCTTCTCCTTTCCTTTTGTGGTGGTTGTTGTTGCTGGAGCCTGTTGGATGTCCTGTGTTGTTGGGGCATTAGAGGTCCCTTCTCCTGCTTGGACTTTTTGCTTGAAGACCTGTTGACAAGAGTCCAAGTCAAGAGTTTTTTCCAAGTCCTTTACACTTTGCTCCATTATTTCTTCCCGAGTCAATTCCTCTACTATTGATCCAGGCACCCATTCATCCTGATTAGCAAAATGTTGTACTTGAGGGAGTGGGGTATGTTTATAGGCTAGCAACCTATATTTAACCCTCCTTACACTGATGAAACCTTCAGGGTCATAAGGGACCCACCAGAAACTCCTCTTGAGTTTGAGTTGCTGTCCTAGTATTTGGTCAGCTTCTTGCCAACCATTTTTTTTATTCATTGTAAATGGGCCTAAGTGATCTCTGAATTTCAGGTTGGCCTTCTTCTTGGCACTGTGAAACTGTGTCAGGTCGGATTTTATAAGCTGCCTATAATACTCCAGAGAAAATAGCCTCATGGGGACATACTTTGGGAGCTTGTAGGGACAGAGCTCACAGCCATAAATTCTGATGACAGAGTGGTTTTGGTACAAGTACCAATAACCAATTTTGTAGCTTCTGGATAGCTGCAAAATCTTCTGCATATCCTTGGATAGTCTCATGGGAGGAGTCCTCTTTAAGAGGCAGATGACTTGATATACAAATTGATCAATGAACTCACAGTATGAGTAGGGGGAATTCTGGACTTGGTGGAAGACTGAAGACCAGAAAATCACAGACCTTCTCTCACCCTGTGAGTCTAGCTTCTTGATTGAGCATTGGAATCTATCTGTCTGGTAGTACAAGAACAAGTGGTAGATATATGAGGAATATTTGAATATTGCCTCCCTGTCCAGCCTTGTCAACTGATCATGTATCTTGATGGCAATGTACTTGGCATAGTCGTATTTCATAGCAGGGGGCTTCATGAGGCTGTATGCAGAGAGCATGACTAGCACAGTTATATCAACATGTTTGTTTGTGGTGAACCCCAGCACAGAGGTCAACATGTCTATCAATAGTTTGCCAACTTCATTGAAATCTTGATATGAGAAAGGAGGTGGCCCAGAGGGCTGGCAGTCTGCCTTCATGAATTTCCTGGCTATGGCATCAATGTCTGAATCAGAAAGTCTGGAGCCCACATCCAACAAATAGTCCATGGAGAAGGGGTATAGTAACTGAGTCTGCTTGTAGTTGAGCATCTGCTTGATGGAGTCTGGAGTTATATGGAAGAGGATGCTCCCAGATGGAGACTTCACAGCCCTAAGTTTCTGGTCATAGTTCTCTGCACACAGATGCATGATTTCTGGGAAGGTGTTGACAGAAGGGAGAAAGTAAGTGGGCAGATTAGACTGCCAGACCCCATACAGGTCACTGTTGTCCAAGTGACTGTTTCTCAATTGACAATATGTCTGCAAATGATTTCTCTCTACCACGAAATCTGTGATGAGAGCATCATCGTCCACCAAAGGTATAGCTTCTAGCTCTCTGTTGGGTGGATTTATAGGCAAAACATCCAGAGCAGCTGGAGTGGCCATTGTCTTGGTCTTGCTGGTGGTTTTACTGTGTTTCAAGCTTGGTGGGAGTTCTGAGGAATGGTCTACTGCTCTCTGTTTGCAGTGAGCAGTTTTGGTAGTTCAAGGGGGCGTCACAGGCTTACTTAATCTGTGGGGCACTCTATTTGAGGAAGCAGAGTGTTTTGTAGCTGGCTAGCTGGTCACTTGCAGAGAATTTGCTTATCAGAGGTGAGGAAATTTTCCAATTTGGTCCTTCTAGTTTGTGGCTAGGCCTTTTAGCTACTCTTTTGTGAAAAACTAGGCAGATTTTTGCCGTGGGTCACGGGTTTCCCTGGAATTTCTTCTGTGCAGGGGTTACATAGGTTTCTCTGGTAGCTTTAGAGGTGAATTTCAACAATGTGGGTTCTTAAATTAAAGTTGCATTGAGAAGGAAACAGGATTTGTATGGAGAACAGTGGACAAGAGGGTGCCTGCGGCGAAATACCTGTTTTAGTGGCGTACGGGCGCTTGCAGCAGTCGAACTGGTTGGATTGTATGCGGTTGAGTCGACAATGGGGGCGGCAACAATTCTAGCGGATCACTTTTGCTTTTCGACCATTGGAAATCGAATTTCGCCTTCAGCTGAGCTCCGGGTTGTTTAGCAGAAAATGATAAAAAATAACGGTTTTTACACCTTTTTATGCATTTCGGGTGAATTGGCACCTTTTTGTGATGACGTCATGCTGACGTCATCATGGGCCTAGGTACGGAGGACGTGACGTGGCAGGTGACGTGGGTGCCCAAGTGGCATGGACACGGTGGCAGGGTGGTCAGGGCGATGCGCGGGGCAGGGGTGACGTGGAGGCACAGCAGCGGCAAAAGCGGGGTGACGTCACGCTGACGGAGGCGTGACGTCAGCGTGAGGGGCAGGGCGGTAAGCAGTCTCCCCGGCGGGCCCTTAGGCGGTAAGTGGTTTGGAGGGGGGGGGGCAGCGAACACCTCCCGCGCGTGACACGTGGCGGGGGTATGGCGGCAATACCGCCCATCCCCCGGACGCAAAAGGCCGGGCAGCTTTGTGGGCGGATCGACCGCCCACCGTTGGATGGCGAGGCGGGAGATCTGATGGCTGGTGGCGATCGGGATATGCCAGTGCATTAAGCAGCAGGGGGCCCACCCGTTTAATTTAATATTTGTTTAATAAATGGCCGCGGGGGGGTTTATAACCATAGGTTTTGGGTTTTTTTGGGTTTATTTGACCGCGCTTTTTATCAAAGTTTATTATTTCAAACTTTATAACGAAGGGTTTAGGGTGGAGAAAGGGGAAAGAGGTTTATTAAGGGCGGGGAAGGTGCTTTTGCCTTCTTTAACCATAGTTTTCTTGAATCCATATTTGTTTAGGAGGGCTTTAGGGCTAATACTAACCCTTGAGGGGTTAGTATTTCCCAAGGAAGGGATTTATCTGCAGCACTGGGGGAAGGGGGAAATTAGGGAGCTGTAACATTGGTTAGTGATTAATATGGTTTGTGAGGTGAGTGAAGGGGTGAAACCAAGTAAAATGGAACTTGACTTAGGGTATTGAGGATAAATGAAAATGAGGCAAAAAGGATGTTTTTACACAAGAAATGTGGCTTCTTTCCATGCTTGAACTCCATGGTTTGATCAAGTGGTTTGTGATGCAAAGGAGTGGAACTGGAGACCTGAGCAGATCTCAAGGCCCCTGGGGATGTTAGTAAGAAATGACTTCTCGGGGAAAGTGGGGAAGTTAGTCATGCTTCCAGTGCTTGTCCTCCATTCTTTTTCTTTGATGCCCCCACCCTGAGTGGCATAAGTTTTTTGTACTTAATGGGCCAATTAGTGATGGCCCTCCATTTCTACAACCCCATCTACCTAGCCCCTACTTGCCTAGCATTTTTTGTTTCTTCTTGGAGGGTGCACTTAGACTTGCAGACCCTTTATGTGCCTTTTCTTTTCATTGGCTTTTTCCTTTGATGTCCTATCTAGTACTAGCCTTATTTCTTCCAAGGTCCCAGATTAAGCAGTTGGGAACCTTAGTTTCTCTGCCTAACTATTGATCTGCCAAGATTAAACAGTTTGGACAGATTTCTTTGTCTATTCTATAACAAAAAATTGAAACATGGCATGATCCAGATTAGGCTGTTGGACCATCCATCAAAATTTTAATAGATATGAAGGCATGTACACACCTTGCCCTTCCTTGGAAATATGGGATCTTTGAGTCAGCAAAGTAGAGCATATTTGGCATTTTGATCTTGCCAATCAAGAAATATGAAACCTATTAATATAGGTATCCAACAGTGGCTCCACTTGGGGATGGTTTTTCTTCTTGAAAGACCAAGAACAGCAGGTCAGCATGCCTTAGCCTTTTGGCCATTGCTGCAAAATTTGGAGCTTTTTCATGATTGAAACCTCAAATTTGTAGACTGTTAAATTTATAAAACTTGCTTAAACACAGTCTTTCCCTGCTCCTGCAGGATCTTTGAAATGAAGTTATTCACATGCTTTTTTAGAAAAAACACTATATACAGTAAATTATGTACAAGGGCAGCCATGCTGCATTTATGGAAGGTATTCAAAATAGTGTTTGAGCATCCTGCCATTGACAGGACCTTCATCCAAATCAGTTTTATCAAGATTCTCAAGAAAGTAGGTGTTATTTCCCTGTACTGCTTGGATGACAAATGGCCCTCTCCAAAGGGAATCAAACTTTCCATGCTTCCCTTTGTTTTCTCTCCTTGAATCCCACTTGAGAACTTTGTCACCCATGTTAAAATCCTCAGCCTTGGTCCTTCTGTCAAAAGCTTTCTTGAGCTTCTCTTGTAGGATTTGAACTCTGTTGTAAACTTGGTCTCTGGTTTGCTGTAGACATATAATTTGGTTCACCCTCCTCTGCATATCATTAGGCTCAGCTTGACTTTCCTGTAGTAGTTTCATGACAGGGATCCCTAGTGATGAAGGAAACTTGGCTTCTAGTCCATAGACTAACTCATATGGGCTAACCCCAATTGATCTTTTGGTTGTTAATCTATCTTCCCATAGGGCATTGATAAGTTTCTTGTGCCAATTCTTTTTGTTCTCTTCCAACACCTTCTTTATCATATTCACCAGGCTTTTGTTTGATGATTCTGCCAAGCCATTTCCTTGGGGATAATATGCAGTAGAATGGCCCAAAGTTATGTGGAATTTGTGACAGAAGTTGACCATCTTTTTGGATCTAAAAGCAGCAGCATTGTCAGTTATTATCTTATCAGGACATCCAAATCTAGCAAGGATATTGGTCTCAAGAAACTGGATGATAGTGGAGTCATTTGCTTGTCTCCATGGGATTGCTTCAATCCATTTTGTGAAGTAGTCTGTAGCTGTTAGAATCCATCTATGTTGGCATGAAGATGAGGGATTAATTTCTCCAATGAAATCCAGCCCCATTGCTGAAATGGTTTCTCTGTTTCAATAGGCCTTAGAGTTAGTGGCAGTAATTGTCTCTTTCCTTCAAACACTTGACATTTATGACATGCAGTGGTGAATTTCTTGACATCAGAGAACACAGTGGGCCAATAGTATCCAGCTCTTAGTATTTTATCTACAGTAGACTTCCAATACAAATGCCCACCACAATCTCCTGCATGAAATTCTTCCATGATCTTATTAGCTTCATTTTCAATTAAACAGTTTAATAAGATGCCCTCATGGTTTTTCCAAAATAGATTTCCTTCTATGACACACAATTTTAAGGTTTTCATTTTTAAGAACCTACATTTAGTTCTGGACAGTCCTGGGGGAGCACACAGGTTTTGTAACACATAACAAATATCAGAATACCAGGGGGGTTGTTCAAAGGCTACATTGATTTTTGGAGTCGCCAGCTCCGGTTCACTGTCCAGTTGGTTGATGTCTAGGGCTTGGAAATTCGTTTCAGACATTAATTTGGCCAATCCCTGCCCTTTTATAAGTTTTGTAGGTTTTATTTCAATATCAAATTCTAGGATATTTGCAATCCATTTTCCCCTTCTACCCTCCAAGTTTTCTTGAGTGAGTATATCTTT
>APFE030711051.1:0-49970 GCA_000404065.3 Pinus taeda | reverse complement strand
TCTAAGTGCTTCACTTTCACTACTTAATGGTGTGCATTAAACATGATCGTCAGAGGTTGACGCCACCGGATTGTGCAAACGAGGAGACTAGTCCCTTGAGATCCGAGGGATGCAGGGACAATCTCAGCGATAGTGGTCTCCATTGCAAATAACACAAGGAGAATTAGGTTTCAACGGTGCGGTGTGAGGATTTTCGCCAGATGATGCTTGGTTGCCCCCTTTCGATTTTAGTTACTTTTTCTTCTTTTCCTTTTTCTCTTTTTTCTTCTTCTTCTTCTCAGTTACTTGATTTTTATCTTTATCGACTTTATCAAGTGAAGAGGAATGAGGAGAGGGAGAATCAGACAAAGTAGAAGGTTGGGAGGCAACTCTAGTGTCATCTAGTTGTTGACTTGACTATTCAGGAATTACGGGATTCTGAACAACGGAGGTAGAGAAGAGCTAGACAGGCAAACCAATTGTCAACCCTGGAAGTGACAAAGTGGCCATATGGGGTGCACCAACATTTCCCCAAGAGGAGAAGGGACTAGGATTTCCTCCAAGGGGAAATCCTTGGTTGGTACACTCCATTTTCTCAACCTAAAGACCAATGAGGGAATTTGTGATGTTATTCCGATTAAAATAAATTTTAGACGCTTTTACACAACTTGTTTTTTCAATTTTAAACAGTCGAGGAAAAAAAAAAGATGATTCTAGTCGCCTTTGATTTTTACTGAGCCTGAAGTGACAAGTGCTCAGAGGACCTTTTCCTTTAAGGAGTCTGAAAAGGAGAAAAATGGACTTCTCTGGAGATCTAGGCAGAGGGGATTACCAAACCAATCGCAAAACTGCAGAATACTTTTTACGGTACGGCAGTCAATCTTCTCGAATGTTGTGTTTAGTGCATTGTGATTGATATGGCGGCAGACACGACTTCCTAAGGATAAAGGATGCAGCCTATCGTGGTCTCCCAAAATATACTCGACAGTATGTGGGAGCACAAGTCCATATTGGCACTTGTCGTCTCAGAGTGGAGGAATCACCCAACCAACAATGAAAGCAATAGTTACCAGGTTTTACGCCGCCAGAATACGTCTCTAGCCTAGACCTCTAGATGTTGTGCGTTAGGTTCCAAAGCATTGTCAGATTCATTAACTTTGTTTTAAGTTGATCTTGCTTAAAAATTTTCCTTTCAAGTTCATCATGTGATGTGTATACAATTCCTAAAATGCATTCTAAGATGATAAACAAATGTTTAATCTTCTTTTGACAATGAAAATCCTAGCTACTAAGGAAATAAAATTAAGAATCTTTCTGCAAAGAGCACAGAGCGCACACAAAATGCACTGCCCTAAATCAAAGCAAGCAGTCAAAATGCAAATGCACATGCATGTATTTGTTTTCAGCCTTCTTAATGTATGAATGATGATAAGGAAGCTATGTGCAAATCTGAATTACTTTCAAAGTGACAATACTCAATAAATTTCTTTTCAAAATGAAGTGAAGGTAAGAGAGACACTTTGCAATTTCGAAATGAAAATTGCTTTTCGACACTTTAAAAACTATTAACTCAAATCATATGCAATAGTAACTGTATAATCGACTATCAAGAATAATGGGATTGTCTTCTAAAACTGAAAATGACAGCTACAACACTTTCAGATCAAGAAACAACAGTTTGACTATGCTACTTTTTTGCAAAAGAGAACTGAAAATGGCGCACAATACGTAAAAACACTTACAGCTCTTTGCACTAAGGAGGCGAAATAATGTAAGAGAAGGGGGTTTTCACAGAGATACACTGACAGAGACAGCAAAACTCCTGAATAGGATTGATAACAGTGAGGAGAAAACAAAAGTGTGAAGGTAAAGTTAACCTTCTGTGACCATTGCAACTGTCACACTGTGAATTCAGTATGCAACGCACCTACTGCACTCGAGAAGTGCGATGCATATAGATTGCCTTGAAGGCAGGGTGCGATGGTACCAGTGCGAGACTTTGAATGATTTTTTACTCACAATTTGCAATTCAGTTCAGGGATTTAGGCCGAGTAAGTGATGTTCAGTATATGTAAAACACAGGGGTGATCTAAGGAGGTTACTAGAGCCACCACATAGGGCAATTAGATTGTTTGCAAATCGATTGTTTAATTCATAAACAAAACCCAGAGATAGACTGAAGCAGCATTGATCTACTTTGCATTTGTACAACAAATGCAGTTCAAAGGCTAGCTAGCTTGGCTTCAAGCTCCATATGTATGTTTATAAAAGAAACAAAGATAGGCTAACAAACAATCTAGTCGCTCCCCAGTGGAGTCGCCATTTTTCTACCAGGAATAGTGTCCACTCGGATGCTGCTATTCCTACTAATACTGGTAGCTATCTTAGAAACAAACAAGAAAAGTCTACTTTCATTTTCCTTTATGAAAATAGACAAGAGGGGAACGAAGGAGACCAACCTTAGCCTTGCGCTTGATTTCCTCTCCTTCCTCATAGAGCTTTGTCGCTTCTTCTTCGTCTACCCAGATTCAAAGAGCACCTGTGGAATCACAGCAACATACTACTATCGAAGAAAAAATATCTATATTCATGAATAACACAGGACCAGATGTGTGTTAACCATACAAATGCATAGATAAGTAAACATGAAAGGTAGCAAGATGATTACAACCATATGTTCTGACCCAGCATCATCCTCCAGCTAGAAAGCCCTTCTTCACCTCAAGTAAAGCTTAGATTACCCAACACTATGAATATACACCTGAAAACCAACAACACTTCTCTATAAGATACAAAATTCCAACCTCCAGATCTCTGTGATGAGGGATCCATATATAGATGATTGAAGGGAGTTGAGTCATCTTCTGGGGTCTTGATTAGTGTCTTCTCTCTGATAGTTCTTGCTCCCACTTGGAGAATGGTGATCTCTTACTCATCCCTAGTCGAAAACAGAGAGGCAAGTGTCATAGGGAAAACTTCTGGAAGATTCCATGATCTTCCACCTCGCATTTTGCCCCTGCCATTTATCCATTACCGACCATCAAACCCTACAGAGGAGCCTTTCAGTATGCATCACACCTTGTACACTAGGAAGGTCATATGCATCACACCCTCTACACTGGGTTTTCAGTATGGTCTAGTTTTGACCATTTATGAGCAGTATTTAGTGGAGAACTTCTGGGAGATGATGTAATCAGCTGACCTTGTTCCTTTAGGCAATGAAGCAACACTTTTATGGAGTTAGGAGCCCTCAGTTTATGGACATTTATGATTGGGGTTGAAGTGCCCAAAAATGTCTATAATAGTTGCCCCTAAAGCATGAGGTCGTTAATCTTTTTGATGTCAGGTGAAATGCCTTACTATGAGGATACGAATTTTTTTTCGATCTAGGAGGCGAACTGTAATATGATACAATACAATACATTATTTTAACAACATTTTTTTCATGATCTAGCTGGGGCGGGTATTCCGTTGCTCAGCTTTATAAATTCATTTTCATGTACATAAGACAAACAATCGTCTATGTGGCAGACTGATGATTTGGACTCATCATCCTTTGATTTGGATGATCATCTATTTGGTAATGATGTACACTTGATGTCTTTGTATTCCTGAATATATTGCAGCCCGGATGGATGAAACTAGATCTAGGGTCTTCAAAACTCATTCAATCTTCACTCGGAGTACAAGTCGATCCATGTGAAAAATTTTCTAGAGTTGAACATGGAAAGACATCACCTGATTACCAGCCAATGATGTAAGTTGTTAACAAGTACGAGAGGACTCACCAATAATGACAATGACCGTCAAGGTACTACAGTACAATTCACATGGTGTGAAAAAGGACTTGGTGTCAAACACCACGTAAAGTCTCTCGGTCGAAGGCCATTGATGTAAACCTGTCGCCGAAAGTGAGAAACTTGCCATTGAGGCATGCAAGCTTCAAAGTATTGAAAGGGTTGTTCCTAAGTCAACTTCTTGGATAATGAGATGATGTCGATAAGAAGTGACCCATCGCAGGAGGGCCTTAATGAATCCGACATCAATGACACGGAACGAAGCAAATGATTTCGGAGGTGAAAACAATTTGATGATAGAGGGTTCAGGGTGGCGGTCATGAAGGAATGGAGCATGAATGTATTGCAGTGGGTGAGACACAGGCGAATTGTCTGAATGACTTCTCTTGAACATATTGGCAACACTGACGATGGATTGGTAGTGTTAACCCCAAAGATGGATGGTGTGATGGACCAATTGTGATGACCAGTGAATGGAACAACCCAACCCGGCATGGATGCGGAAGGAAAGTGTCATGTTCAAGTGAAACTTGCTACCAATAAAGCTTTTTCAAGTTTTCTTCTCAATTTTCCCCAGTCATTGCTGACCAGTACCTCTTTATTTTTGTAAAGCTTGAGGAGGATAACATATGCTTGTTCTATTATCCACCCTTCGGGCGAACATGTCGCTATATTTTAGCGAGTCTAGGTACAGTGAAACTTGTTCTCGTCCATGTGGACGAGTTTGTCGCTATTCAGTTTTAACGAGTTTAACGACAAAGATAACTCGGTCCCTTTCAATTTTTGAGAGTCTGAAAGGAACGGAAAGGAGACTCCAACGATTACTTTTCATCATGTAATCCCTTAAGTCTGAAAAAGCATAAAATAATACAAAAGGGATGAAATTTCAATAGTTTTAATGATCTGAACAAGACAAGCACTCGATCCTTTTGTGTAATAATCCCTTAGGTCCAAAAAGATTAAAATGTAGAGGAGGGATAGCACTTTCGATGACTCTAATGAGCCGGAGAGGCCAATCGCTCGGCAATCTTTTCATATTTTACGAGTCAGTTGAAAAGAGCTTAAAGGAGGATTTTTTTTGAGGAACGAGTGATGGTTTCGGGTAGCAGCTGATTCTAGGTAAGGTTTGGAGTTCACAAATCATGGCAGTGTCACAAAGATGGCTAATAGAATCACTCTTCGCAGATGTTCCTCGAAGGGGTAAACAATCATATGGGGGTGAATGATCGGCTAAAAACAGAGTGGAGGTGATGATGAGAACACAACCAAGGCTCAAAAAGCAGGTGATAAGGCATTCACAATGGTTATTTACCGGTTCAGTTTTTAATGAGCTTAAACTCTCGGGGAAACATTTGCTCATGACTTATGTTTATTTTTTAACGATCTTGAACTATGCTCTAAAACTACTCGTGGGGGGTTTATTTTTAATGAGCTTGAACCTCGCGGTAACACTGTTCTCCAGTTATATGATAGGAATGTCTCATTCAAGGTTCCATTTTGAAGAGGCTTGCACCTTTTGAAGCTTTGCCTCGAATCCTTTCTTTATGCAAGCTAGAAAACGACCAGCCTTATGGGTTTAAATGGTTAGAGGTCCTACAAATTTAAAAAATAAATAGTTGCTCTTTGCTTGCATGAGGAAAGGTTTGCATGCCCCCGGGTATAGCCAAAAATTTCCAGGTTACCATGAAAGTTCCATCTACGTAGCAGACAGAAAGCTTCCTTGGCGATGTCTACCAAAATAGAGAAAGGGGAGTGGCGCAACCACATGCCACTCAGCGTAACCTTAATGAAGGTATCTTATTCCAACCTAATCCCATTCCTGTAAGGATGGGTGTGTCAAACTAGTCATATATCCCTCGCGGAAATCCACTGTATACCCAAGGCTTTCCTATCGAAACAGACCATGGTGCATGCCCCCAGGGTTTCAGTCACATCCTCCTGAATCACTCGAGCTCATCAGGTGGATGGACTGGAGATCGATGAGACATTCCTTGTGTGAAGAGACCATTTACGGATGGAATTTGACTATTTGTGTTGTGTGAACCGGGGAATGACATTTGGTCTACGAGCTTGACCATTCTGCCTTCATGCGGAAAACACATTACTCTAAAGAGTGAGTTGACGATGGCTCCCATGCAATAAATATAGTCTCATCTAAGGAGTAGATTATAATCCAAGGGTCCTTGAACTACCATTACGTTCATGTGAATGATTTTCCTTCTCAAAATAATGGGCACATTTGGAAGGATCCCTAAAGGTCACTTCAGGAAAAAATGATGGCAAACCAAGCGCTTTCCAAGCAGTTGAGGAAAGGATACTCACAGAAGCCCCTTCATCGATGATGGTACTAGCCATGACCATTATGTAAGCTTGTACAATGATTCTAAATGGTACACTAGCCGGTAAACGGGGTTTTCCTAGTAGCTTCCAGTCGAAGGAAACGACTAGGTTGCTTGGGGGTGGGACTGAAGAGAAGCCGGATATGACTCTGATGAACTTCCTTCCTGCAATAAAGGAACGGGTGGACTGCCCCCAAGTTCATCGGAGTCTGTGTTGATGAAAATAATTTGAACGGCATCGTTCTCTTTCTCTTTAGTGATGGTATCATTCGAAGATGAACATTCTGAAGGCAAGACCAGGTCAACTGCCGTCTCGACCTTTTGACTTTCGTCTGGTATGGATTTAGAGGGTTCATTTTCAATGATAGATGCTTCGGCCAACCATCATGATGGGCCAGCCAGATTTTCAACAAGAGGAGGACTTGGCAAGAGTTTTTTATATCTAGGAGGAATCCGTAGTGGTGAAGGAGGACGGTCATCCAAAACTCTTTTAGCCTCGTCAAGGAAGGGACAATGGTGGATGGCGTGATCTCCTTCACACAATTTACAAGGAAATGTGGGATTCCTTTTTTGTCTAAGTGCTTCGCTTTCACTGGTTGTTGGTGTGCATTCAACATGATCGTCAGAGGTTGACACCACTGGATTGTGCAAACGAGGAGACCAGTCCCTTAAGATCTGAGGGATGCAGGGACAATCTCGGTGATAGTGGTCTCCATTGCAAATGACACAAGGAGATTTAGGTTTCAACGGTGCGGCGTGAGGATTTTCGCTAGATGATGCTTGGTTGCCCCCTTTCGATTTTGGTTCCTTTTTCTTCTTTTCCTTTTTCTCTTTCTGCTTCTTCTTTTTCTGAGTTACTTGATTTTTAGCTTTATCGGCTTTATCAAGTGAAGAGGAAGGAGGAGAGGGAGAATCAGACGAAGTATAAGGTTGGGAGGCAATTCTAGTGTCATCTAGTTGATGACTTGACTGTTCAGGAATTACGGGATTCTGAATGACAGAGGTAGAGAAGAGCCAGACAGGAAAACCAATTGTCAACCCTGGAAGTGACAAAGTGGCCATATGGGGTGCACCAACATTTCCCAAGAGGAGAAGGGACTAGGATTTCCTCTAAGGGGAAACCCTTGGTTGGTAGACTCCATTTTCTCAACCTAAAGACCAACGAGGGAATTCGTGATGTTAATCCGATTAAAATAAATTTTAGACGATTTGACACAACTTGTTTTTTCAATTTTAAACAGTCGAGAAAAAAACAAAGGATGACTCTAGTTGCCTTCGATTTTTATTGAGCCTGAAGTGACAAGTGCTCAGAGGACCTTTTCCTTTAAGGACTCTGAAAAGGAGCAAATTGGACTTCTCTGGAGATCTATGCAGAGGGGATTACCAAACCAATCGCAAAACTGCAGAATACTTTTTTATGGTACGACAGTCAATCTTCCCAAATGTTGTGTTCAGTGCATTGCGATTGATAGGGCGGCAGACACAGATTCCTAAGGATAAAGGATGCAGCCTATCGTGGTCTCCCAAAATATACTCGACGGTACATGGGAGCACAAATCCATACTGGCACTTGTCATCTCAGAGTGGAGGAATCACCCAACCAACAACGAAAGAAATAATTACCAGTTTTTACGATGCCAGAATAGTCTATAGCCTAGACCTGTAGATGTTGTGCGTTAGGTTCGAAAGCGTTGTTAGATTCATTAACTTTATTTTAAGTTGATCTTGCTTAAAAATTTGCCTTTCAGGTTCACCGTGTGATGTGTATACAATTCCTAAAATGCAGTTTGAGATGATAAACAAACGTTTAATCTTCTTTTGACAATGAAAATCCTATCTACTAAGCAAATAAAGTTAAGAATCTTTCTGCAAAGAGCACAAAGCGCATGCAAAATGCCCTGTCCTAAATCAAAACAAGCAGTCAAAATGCATATGCACATGCATGCATTTGTTTTCAGCCTTCTTAATATATGAATGATGATAAGGAAGCTATGTGCAAATCTAAATTACTTTCAAAGCGACAATACTCAACAAATTTATTTTCAAAATGAAGTGAAGGTAAGAGAGACACTTTGCAATTTCGAAATGAAAATTGCTTTTCGACACTTTAAAAACTATTAACTCAAATCATATGAAATAGTAATTGTATAATCGACTATCAAGAATAATGGGATTGTCTTCTAAAACTAAAAATGATAGCTACGACACTTTCAGATCAAGAAACGACAGTTTGACTATGCTACTTTTTTGCAAAAGAGAACTGAAAATGGCGCAGAATACATAAAAACACTTACAGCTCTTTGCACTAAGGAGGCGGGATAATGTAAGAGAAGGGGTTTTTCACAGAGATACACTGACACAGACAGCAAAACTCCTGAATAAGACTAAAAATAATGAGGAAAAAACCAAAGTGTGAAGGTAAAGTTAACCTTCCCTGACCATCGCACCTGTCACACTGTGAATTCAGTATGCAACACACCTACTGCACTCAGGAAGTGTGATGCATATACATTGGCTTGAAGGTAGGGTGCGATGGTACCAGTGTGAGACTTTGAATGATTTTTTACTCACAATTTGCAATTCAGTTCAGGGATTTAGACCGAGTAAGTGATGTTCAATATATGTAAAACACAAGGGTGATCTAAGGAGGTTACTAGAGCCACCACTTAGGGCAATTAGACTGTTTGTAGATCGATTGTTTAATTCATAAACAAAACCCAGAGATAGACTGAAGAAGCATTGATCTACTTTGCATTTGTACAACAAATGCAGTTTGAAGGCTAGCTGGCTTGGCTTCAGGCTCTGTATGTAAGTTTATAAAAGAAACAAAGATAGGCTAACAAACAATCTAGTTCCTCCCTAGTGGCGTCGCCATTTTTTTACCAGGAATAGTGTCCACTCGGATGCTACTATTCCCACTAAGACTGGTAGCTATCTTAGAAATAAACAAGTAAAGTCTACTTTCATTTTCCTTTATGAAAATAGACAAGAGGGGAACTAAGGAGACCAACCTTAGCCTTGCGCTTGATTTCCTCTCCTTCCTGATAGAGCTTTGCCGCTTCTTCTTCGTCTACCCAGATTCAAAGAGCACCTGTGGAATCACAACAACATACTACTATCGAAGAACAAAGATCTATATTCATGAATAACACAGGACCAGATGTGTGTTAACCATACAAATGCATAGATAAGTAAACATACAAGAATATGGAGGAAAACTTTAATAGCTTTATTAAGATGAAAAGAAGCAAGAGGATCACAACCATATGTTCTGTCCCAGCATCATCCTCCAGCTAGAAAGCCCTTCTTCACCTCAAGTAAAGCTTAGATCACCCAACGTTATGAATATACACCAGAAAACCAACAACACTTCTCTATAAGATACAAAATTCCAGCCTTTGGATCTCTGTGATGAGGGATCCATATATAGATGATTGAAGGGAGTTGAGTCATCTTCTGGGGTCTTGATTAGTGTCTTCTCTCTGATAGTTCTTACTTCCACTTGGAGAATGGTGATCTCTTACTCATCCCTGGTCAAAAACAGAGAGGCAAGTGTCAGAGGGGAAGCTTCTGGAAGATTCCATGATCTTCCACCTCGCATTTTTCCCCTGTCGTTTGTCCATTCCCTACCATCGCACCCTATAGAGGAGCCATTCAGTATGCATCACACCTTGTACACTGGGAAGGCGATATGCATCGCACCCTCTGCACTAGGTTTTCAGTATGGTCCAGTTTTGACCATTTATGAGCTGTTTTTAGTGGAGAACTTTTGGGAGATGATGTAATCAGCTGACCTTGTTCCTTTAGGTAGTGAAGAAACACTTTTAGGGACTTAGGAGCCCTCAGTTTATGGACATTTATGATTGGGGTTGATGTACCCAAAAATGTCTATAACAAGGAAAACTGTGCACAAAACAAAAATTGATATTCTCCAAAGAATCTCGATAAGAACAAATTACAAGAAACAAATGGCAGATTTACATAAGCCGTGAATAATTTTTCCTTTGGAATAGAGTAAGCTAGTGGAAAATAAGAGTCTTTTACATTAAACAAGTTGATTTAAGGTTGAAGTGGATATAATGATCCATGGGAAAATCTAAAGCAAATTAGAAGGTAAAAAATCATTATTTGTACAAGTAGAATGACAAACCAAAATTCTGAGCTATATTTAATAAAGGTACATACTAAATAAAAACAATTTAAATGAATCTACTTAAGGTATTAGAACCCCATCATGTAACCCAAGAAGGGTTTATAGAGAAACTAACTTCACCAGGAAACTAAGGAAGACCTTCGTTGCGACTACAACAATTATAAATAAACATTAATGGAAGAATTCCATGAGGGCAGAAAAATCCACAAACTAAATAACTTATTAGAGAATACTTCATTTAAACTCTGAGCACTGTAAAGACTAGGCTCAAAACTTGGTAGAGAATGCTTAGAAAGAGCCAAGACTAAAAAACATTCCTTAGCCAACTCCATTTACATTTTGTCGCTCATAGGCTATAGTAGAAAATAAGATTTTCCTTCACATACCTGAAGAACAATTTTGTCCAAAATGCATGCCATGACAAAGCTCTAGATGAGGCACCATGTAAGACCAGCTTGAGCACCAAGGGCCTCGAGGGATCTGGAATGAAGAAAACAAAACCAGAGATGAAGTTAATCTCTTAACCTCATCACAAAATAACCATTCATAAGATAAAAAAGGTCTGAACAAGGGTGTTTACCTGTGAAGTCGTGTGATGGGAGAAAGTTGTAGGAGAGGCAGAGACATCCAACCATCCTTTGGACATAGAAGCTTAGTGCAAGCTATCCTGTAGTGAAACCATGGAGTTCAGCCAGTACACAGAGAGATAAACCAAACCCTCACTAGAGAGCAGGGAGGGTTATGAAAACACATTGTTTCTATTGGATGTGATCAAATGCACTTAGCCATCGATGAAGTGTAGTAGTCGAGGAAGGAAGGACAACTGGCAAGCAGTCAGAGAGAATTGCAAGATCTACTTCTGCCAAAGCTCGGGAGGACAGAGGACTTGGGTCAATTGAATGTAATGACCGTAGATTAATAAAAAAATATGAAAAACTATGTACAGAGCCATTCAGTGCTGCGTTAGTGAATTCGTAGTGGGACAGTAATTATATATGGTAATATAATGTAATTATATGTGTTATGCGATGTTTTTATATGGATAATGCCATGGACATGTCAATTAATTTTTTATTTCATTTTTGGTATTATATGGAGATATGACAAGTGGTATTAGAGCACTCAGGTTACAATATTGAGGCCTCTAGGAACTGATGTTTACCAATGTGGGTGATTTTTTTTTGTGTAGTAAAAGAAGCCAGAGTAGCTAGCATGAAGAGAACAAACAACACATCATATAGGACCATGACGGGTTTAGGACCTGCATCTTTCCAAGAAACTAACCATGAAGTATGGGTGCAATTGGGAGAAGAAGAACCACACACCACCAATACTACCGTTCTGGAAACAGTGCAAGATTTGAGAAGTGAGATGGCACGGTTGAGGGAAGATAATGAAAGGTTGATGTAGGAGCAAGAGAAGATTACGAAGAGTCTTTTGGATAGGAAGAGTTATCGTCATCCAATCCCCAACCCAGAACATGAACATATGACCGGGGAGTAAGAATATCAGGCAAAATATGTAGAGATGGAAGCAGGGGAAGAAAACTAGGAAGAAAAATCTGATAGTGCATCAGAACACAAAACACAGAAAAGGCAAAGGATAGAACTGCAAGGAGAATTCCAGAAAATAAAACTACCCCTCTTTGATGAAAAGCGTGAAGAGGCACCTGAAGCCTGGCTTATTAATATGAATAAGTATTTACAGCTATATGAATATGATCACAATTTAAAAGCTCGCTTGGCCATCTTCCAGTTGAAAGGAAAAGCTACCCTGTGGTGGGAGGAAATAAAGATTGTGCGTGGGGTAAATGAACAAAACATAACATGGGAAAAAATTTAGAGGTATTTTAAGGAAATATATTTAAGTGAATGATTCTATGATGAAAAGGAAAAAGACGGTATGTACCCTACATATGGGAGGAGAAGGTGAAGGTGTAGTGATTTATCAATAGCTTTCCATTGTTCATGAAGGAGCGCCTTGAATTCGACAACCCAAAAAACATGGATGAGGTTATAAGGAAAGCCCAGATATGTTATCAACAAAGCAGGCAAAAGGAAGATGTAGGAAGGAAATGGACTGATAAAAATGGAGTTAAATTCCCTGTTGGCAATAAGGGAATCAAGTATATAACTAACAAAGGACCCCAAAAGGGGAAATAAATAGAAATCTTAATAGAAATCAGACCAGATTTGGAATTCCTAATGAATCCAAGACCAATGAGCAGTCAGGCAGAATTGAAGTGAAACTGGCAAGACCCCGAGTACAATGTTGGGGATGTGGAGGACCACATTAAATAAAAAATTGTCCCAATCGCAGAGAAATAGAACAAATTTCATAGATTCAGGAGACATCCACTATAGGAGAAGTGGCCTAGAGCATCCCTTAAATCAATGTTGCCCTTGAAGACCATGAGGCGTAGTACCAACCCTCCATGGTGGAATTCAAAGGTAAATTTTTTTACCAATCTAGATCTGTTTTGATTGACCCAGGAGATACATTAAGTTATCTTAGTCCTAAGATATTTGATCAGTGTTGTTTACAAGTTCTCAAATTCAAAAATCCTGGTTTAGTACAGCTAGCCACATGGGAAAAAAGACGAGTATTGGCCAAAGTCAACAGCTTCCCATTGAAAATAGCAAAAGAGTCCCTAATGGTAGACTTGAATGTAGTTCCCCTAGTACATTATGATGCTCTAATAGGCATGGATTGGCTGGAAAAATAATGCTCCCTCATAAACTATACAACAAAATCTATTTACTATATGGATGACGAGGGAAAGGTGCAGGAAATACAAGGTATAGTAAGGTCGCTAAAACTAAGGCCAATAACTGCCTCACAGTTAGCAAAATGTATCAGAAAAGGATGTCAAATTTATGAAATTTAAGTGGAATATGCCAACCCAAATGAAAAATCCAATTCTTTAGAAAATATACAATAATACAGAATTTTCTGGACATATTTCTTGAAGAGATTTTGGGAATCCCTCCTAAAAGAGATATAGATTTCAGCATTGAATTGATACCAAGAGCAGCTCTGGTGTCTTCAGCACCATACCACATGAGTATACCAGAGTTGACAAAATTAAAAATGCAGTTACAAGAACTGCTGGATAAAAATTACATCCGTCCCAGCATGTCACCTTGGGGAGCCCCAGTACTTTCTGTTAAAAAGAACGATGGAACTCTGCGCATGTGTATGGATTACCACCAGCTAAATAAGTTGACTATTAAAAATAAATTCCCTCTACCACGTATAGAAAAGTTGTTTGATCAAGTGAAGTGTGCAACCATGTTTTGAAAAACAGATCTACATTTGGGTTACCATCAGATCAGAATCAAGGAAGAAGACATAGCAAAGACATCCTTTAGAACTCATTATGATCATTACGAGTTCGTGGTGTTACCATTCGGGCTGACCAATGCTCCCACAACCTTCATGTGTCTCATGAACAATATATCTCATCAGTACTTGGATAAATTTGTGTTAATTTTATTGTTGATATACCGATTTATTCCCGTAGTATAGAAGAACATAAAGAGCATCTCAGAATAGTGTTTTAGACTCATAGAGAAAATCAAATGTATGCTAAATACAACGACTATGATTTCTTTAAGGAACGGATTCAGTATCTAGGCCACATCATTACCAAAGATGGAATCACTGTGGACCTATAAAAGATAAAGACTATAATGGAGTGGCTCGCGAAAAAGGACATGGTAGATATAAGGTCACTTATGGGTCTATTCGGGTACTACCTATTATTTGTGGAAGGATTTTCCAGAGTGTCATACCCCATTACCTCCCTACAAAAGAAAGCAAAGGCCTTCAGATGGATAGCAGAATGCCAAAAGAGCTTTGACCAACTTAAGGATTTACTAACCACCGCACCTATCTTAAGCATTACAAACCCAAGCAAGGACTATGTAGCTTGTACCGACACTATCAAGGAAGGAGTTGGTGGCATTTTAGTGCAAGAAGGGAGAGTGATTCCATGTGGATATAGGAAACATAAGGAGCACGAACAGAACTATTCAGCCTATGACTTAGAATTAACAGTTCTCATTCATGCACTAAAATGTGGCAGAATTATCTTATGGGTAAGAAATTTATCCTAATGACTCATCATCATGGCTTAACTAACTATCTTAAGTAGCCCACTTTGAATGCTAGGCAAACTAGATGGATCGACTTATTATGTAGTATTGATTTTGAGATGAAGCACTTGAAATGTAAGGAGAATCAGGTCACAGATTCTTTGAGTCGAAAGGTACATGTATTTTTGAAATCTCGTACAATGAGGTATGGACTACCTTCCATGACTTGATCGAGGAGGCAGTTGGATGAGATCCAGAATATCAGTCTTGATGGAAGCAAGAAATTTTTTTGAACAACCATGAAAAATAGCTTGGATATGAAGTAAACCATGAAGATATGTTGATTTATAAAAGAATAAAGTATGTGCCTAACAAGAAAAATATTAAAGACTTAATTTTCAATGAATATCATAAGAGTCCATATGCAGGCCACCCTTGGTACCAGAAGTTGATTATGTGCTTAGAAAAGAATACTTCTATCCTGGCATGAAGAAGGATGTAGACGAGTATCTAACTCGCTATATAGAATGTCAGCAAGTGAAAATAGAGCATGAACATCTAGCCGAATTACTGCATCCAATACCAATTCCGGAACGAATGTGGGAGACCATTTCCATCGACTTCAGTAGAAGACTACCTAAGTCCAAAAAGAAAAAGGATTCAATAATGGTGGTGGTGGATAAGATGAGCATATCTTCTCATTTCATACCATTGCAATCAACCTACAAAGCTATATAGATTGCTAACATATTCATGAAAACTATTTTCAGATTACATGGGTTGCCAAAGGTTATAATTTCTAATCGAGATGTAAAATTTACATAAGCTTTTTGGAGAGATTGTTCGAGGGATTGGGCACACAGTTGCATTTCAGTACTGCTTACCACCCTCAAATGGATGGACAGACCGAGTGAGTGAATCAGGTAATGGTGGACATGCTACAAACTTATGTGATGCAACAACCCTCCAAATGGGAGGATTGCCTACATTTGATATAATTTGCTTATAACAATGGTTATGATACATCATTGCAAACACTAGTAGAAAATGATGAAATTAGTGACTATGTTACTAAGAAATTTAGTCACAGCAATTATTTCAAGTGAAATACTAAATTTGAGCAATTTTAAGTGACTGAACTAAAAATGACTAACTTAAACAACTAATTTAGTCTAGGGATAAAATATATGACTAGATAATAAGTGACCAATCTAAAAGCGACTATCTAAAATGACTAATTTACTCCATGACTAAAATATATGACTAGATAATATGTGACAAAATTAATAATGATTAACATAAATGAATAGTATAGTCCAAGAATAAAAATATGACCAAATAATAAGTACAACAAGTATATGAATTAGTAATTTATGTTAGTAATCTTTTATTGTTTCACTTCGAAAATGGAAAATTACAGTTTTGATACTAAAGTGATTCTCTGAATCCATGTACAGTGCTAAAATATTGAATACCCTTTTGTCTCTAAATTCTAACACTGCAGATGGATTTAAATATTCTCAACATTAGTTTGACCTTCCTTCATCATGAGGGCAAGGCTCTCCTTCACTAATTCATCCAAGGAGGGTGAGTCCAATGGAACTTGATATGAAGTACAAGAAAAAAATCAAACCAGAGAAGGTTGTAACTTCTGAAATTTCTGAAATCCATAAAAAAGTCATAACACACTGCATGTCTTTCTCTAATGTCTATAACGACGGAAGAGAAACCAAACTCATAGTTAGAGAACCCCAAGAAGAGTTTTGTAACCCCTCACTAATGGCCTTGAGGCTTGGGCTTACTGAAACTAAAGGACCCAAATAGTGAGGAACTGGAGCAGGGTTAGGGCGTCTGAATCGCTAGATGACTTCCCTACAAAATTATTAACTTTTCCTTCCAAAGACTTGGTAGTCCCCAAAATTGAGGCATGGTGACCTTTCAATCTAACTACCAAATGTGAATGGATAAAATCCTTGCGATTGGCCCAAAACTATTGAAAACCCCCTCCTCTAATGCATCATCCACCGACACCTCGTCCTTCATGTGGGTACGATAGTAAGCAACCAACATCTCATCTGAAAAAGATATTTGATGAGTACTTGTGTGTCTTCAGAGGGTTTATCATGGTGATAATCTACATACTTAAAAAATATACATCATGCGAATAAAAATATCATGGTTATCATTTAATATTATTTTGCATTTTGATAAGGATATAAAAACCTAACATTGTCTAGAACCCATTCACTCTTCGTTAAAACGATGCCTCACTCTAGTCAGAAACTCCACACCCTTTTCTCTACTTGCAATTTCTCCATAGGCCTATAGGGTTTCTCCATAATTATTGAATTCCTCTCCCATGGTAGAGATGTTGTGATGTCCTCTTTAAAATTTTGAGTCCGTAAAAATAAATAAATTATAACTATAACTATAATTATGCTGATACACATTCTTTCTGAATCATTTCACTTTACAATTTCCTTGACCAGGAGATTTATGAGAAATAGAGTGGAACTGTTAGTGTTCTCGTAGAAGAGGCAATGGGATGAATTCTCGAAGAAGTTTGAGACACTATGTTGGGCAAGCAAATTCCTTAACATTTGGGAAGCTGGCATTGAGAGAACATAACATTTGTGATATTTGGCAAGAGAACATGGTTATGATTTGCAAAGGTGGGGAATAGAATATGGGGTATCCAAGAAACTAGTTCTTTGAATCTATTTTTGCAAGCCTCCACTATCTTATTATCTGTGATGGGGTTTGTGGTTAGCAACAAAGGTGCCCACTTTTGAGACAACTTTATTCTTGATACAAGAGATTTTCAATCCCTGTGCTATGTGGCATTTGACTAAATTAAAAATATCATTGTTGTGCCATGATAATATTCAGTAAATGTGCGATAAATTCATACATTTTAAAGATATCCTTTATTTGGTAATTTATTTAGAATAAACATGCATTTCCCACCATCTTGCATGCCTCCCATGTGGAATTTCAGAGATTTGATGAAACGCATATCCATAACTACAAATACAAGTTTTTATACATTTTAAAGATATCCCTTCTTTAGTAATTTACTTGGATTAAATCTACATTTTCCTGTCGTCTTGCATGCCTCCTATGTGGCATTTTGGTGATTTGATGAAACCCCTATCCTTAACTACATACAAAACTTTCTGCTATGAAATATCACATGTAACATTACATGTCACCGCTAAGGCTTTATGTCTCAATATTTTTTCTTAAAGAGAAACCCTTTCCCATCTTAAATCAATATTGATATTCCTTTTTGTTTTACGGAGGTTTCGTTCTAGAGATACCAGAAGGCCTTCTTGTACTTTGGTAAACCTAAGTGATGACCTGGAAACTCAAGGGATCATATCGATTGGGTAATCATGAGTGCAACATAATCATATTTTCTAGTTTTCAACCAATTTAATTTTGGATGTTACTGTGTGAAGCCCACTCCTACTTCATGGAATTAACTTTTGGCAGCTTTGTCCATTTCTTTAGATAAGATAGAGAGGTCTGGTGAGTCAACAAAATGCTGGATAATGCAATATTTGAGTATGGAAAATGATTGTCGAATGCTTTCTCAGATAAGCCTTGTCTCATTAACTATCGATGCACTAATTTTATTGTTTTTCATAATCGATAGGGCAGATCTTCGACCATTGCACTCTATTTAACTAGAGTGGGTTTATTAGAGGATATTATAGTTTGTTTTCTTAACTAATGGCACTTAATGACTAGTTAGTAATTACTAATGAGTGAATAACACTTCACTAAATTTACTTTAACCTATTTTACCTTATTCCATTAAAATACAATATTGTAAAAATATTTACACTTGAAAACATTTGATCTCTTGCTTTTGTTAAATTATTACAAAATTGGTAATTAAAATGAATATATCTATATATATATATATATATATATATATATATTATATATATATATATTATATATATATCAAAAAAATCCTCACCATAAACCCATAAATCTAAACTATTAAAACAATTCAAATATAAAATCTCAGATTGCAAAGGACACTAGTAGGCTATAATTTAATGGCTAAACATGTATCGATCTCTATGTGTCACAACAACGTAATACATATGCCCCCATAGAGGAGGAGTGCCTTTCATTAAACCCAATGTTTCCACTAATTTTTAATGTGTAATTTTGCTATTGGATCTGGTGAGCACTCATTCATTGCTTCATATTTCCACACAACCTTCAATCTCATGCTTTGACGGAGTTAGTGACAATTTATTGACACCTTTAAATTTGAGAAAATAGAGATGCAACGGCAAGACAAGAACCTACAAAGAGAAAACAATGGTGGTATTAAGGGAATAATTTATTATCAGAGGCTAGTAACACCCAGCCTTGACAACTGAAACCCTGAAGGATATTATTGCAGAAAAGGCTATTGAAATACCCCTTCGATCTTCATCTCTGGACTCTCTAGTTTCACCTCTAGCCACTAAAGAAATTCATTCTTTGTTGAAGGCCACAAGGACAAGGAAGTGCAATGGGAGCCAAGTAGGATTTGGATTATAGAGCATGGGGCCATGATTAGTATTGGCTTGATCTTAGTTCGACTCTTAGTGAGGGTAGCTTACAAATGGGATTTTACTCTTCGACTTGTCCCACATCAGTGTCTGTAGTGCACTCGACCGTGCATCAGAGTGTCTAAGCCGATCCAACTCTTGAAGAAGCTCTTTTGTGTTTACACAATCATGACTATTTCATCCAGGTATCCACATTTTTCTGTTAGTTATGTATACTTGTTTTGTGGAAGAGAAAATTTTGGGTGATTTCCATGAAAATTCGAATTTCCTTGGAATCGATCAAGAGACATGCCATGAAAATTTATGCCTTGAATGGTACTATTGGGCTTAATTATATATATGATTTTTGGTGTTTTATTTGGACATTTTAGGATTTCGATGCATCAATCATTATTGTCCGGCTCAATGCTGAAGGGAAGACATCGGTCCATTCCAGATTGTGAGGCTTTGATGTCACAGAAAATGCCAAGAAACAACTTGAAAGAAAATATCCCACAGTTCTTTCCTGTGCTAGCATCGTTGCATTGCCAGCCAAAGATGTCATGGCACTAGTACTTTAAAACCATAAATCCCTATTGTCATATTTCTGAAATTTAAGAGGCACATTGCGTTTAACACTTAGTAATTATATAGTGAAGAAATTGTTAGAGTGAACCCAATTATGTTGTACCCACTAGATGAAGACATGGAATGAGATCCTCTATAGGGGATGCTTCGAACATTCTAGAACATACAGATTCAGTCAATGTTCTCAAATGCAAATTTGCTACAAAGTGTTTATCTGCATGAGATTCTATTGTTCTCAATGGTAGGTCAATATGATCCTACCATTCAGCTAAATAGTTTAATTGCTAAACATCCACCAAATCTGTTATACATTTCATAAAATGTGCTTTAGGATTGTGAGCATAAAAATGACTAAATATTGAATAAAATAGGAAATAAACAAATTATTTACTTATGATGTATAGGACACAGTAAACTTGAAAATAATATCAGCCTTGAACCTTAAAGGACAACTCTATGTCCCTTAAATGTTTTGGGTCTGACAAGTAAAGCCAAGCTTTAGATGTTAGGCAGATTTCAATTGTTCTAGTATGTGTTATCTATCACTCTGAGGTCACGGGAAAAATTTAAGTATGTAGAAATCTATAATTCACACAAATCTATAAGTACCAAGTAATGTTGCATTGGTTGTAGTTTTTAAGTCAAAGGTACTGTAGGTTGGAAGAATTTTTGCCAATAGATCAAACATGCCCCTTCAAGATTATGGATATGTAATAAGAACAGGGTTGGTAGGCAGGTTGAAAAGTTATCCACAATGTAAATTCTGGTCATTTCACGGTTTTGGGTCGAATTTCCATATCTGGAGAGAAGTTACACAGTTACTCAACAATAGATAAGCACCAAAACAATGTTGTATTGAATGCAATGAGCACTGATAGATATACTCGGTCTAGTTTGAGATGCTTCACAATATTCCAATATTATGGTGCAATTCCTGCTATGTATTGCATTTAATGCAACATTGTTGGTGTTCAACTATTACATGATATATTGTGATGAAAATCCACTTCACTTCATATTCAACATTAACAACCTTTCGGTGTTCTTAAGAAGTCCAAATCAATACCTTCAAGTTGAACTAGTCAACGCTAAACAAATCTATCTTCAAACTGTTCAAATTTCATAAATTTTGGGTCTATAATGAGGAGATTGAAAACAGGTCTGTCAACACTTTAGAAGTTCAATCTTATACACATAAAAATGTGAGCTTTACTTCAAATATAATTCAGACAACCTTTTGGAGTATAGTTGTAGTTTCTTGCTCCATTCTTCTTTTAATTTTCAACTCATTTTACTGGTTTTAGATCACTCTATTCGATGGATGAATCGAATCTCAAGGAGGTCGAACCATATTCAGAGATATACCTGGCTAAAGGATGGACAACTGTCATTCAGACTGACTTGAAGGCTGAATTGGTTAATTTCTTGTATACTTCAGACTTCAACAAAAAAAAAAATGATTTTCTTTCTTTTACAAATGTCCAAATAGGACATGTCCTTTTCTTCCCAGGAAAAAAAGCACAATTTTCATTAATAAGTTATGAAAATTACATGATGTATCTTCAGAATGTATGAGATGCAATCACTTGAGATCAAAACAATCATTGTTCAATTCAATATTTACAGATATTAGCATAATATTTTCATAAAAAGTAAATAATTGTTATTAACGTAAACCATAAGGAGTCCAGAAAATTGTGTAAAGAGAAAAAGAAAAAAAATGATGGAAATATCATGAGGATAATTCCAAAAGATTTTCATCCAGTTCGATGAAAGGACAATGGAAAAACTGGAAAAATGCACCATCTCTAAATTTATGTATCATCCAATGCCCCCTGTTGAGTTGCACGACCTCTTTGGAAAGACGATCAACAATCTCATTCCTTTCCCTGTATATGTGAGAGCATACAGTAAAATCAAATTGTGATTTTAGAGTGATGACATCATCCAGTAAATCCTTGAGTGTGTGCAAGTGACAATGATATGCATTGCTTATCTAATTTATAACAAGTTGTGAATCCCCAAAATTCGGTATCCTGTGGTAATTTTGTTCCAGTGCAAATTGTAGAAGGTGTCTTAAATTGTTTAGCTCTGCAAAATTATTAGTTCCCCTCCCTATTCCCACTTTTATTTTGAAATAAATGTGCTCATTTATGTGGAGAGCAACTCGCCCCCCATAGCCCACAACCTGAGTAGAGCCATCGAAATAAGCCCAAGGAGATCTTTTGTCAATAATCTCACGAGTGATGACCTAAGTATGCTGATGATCAGGATCATCACGAATTAGGCTATAGGTGGCTACAATATTATTATAGGTGATAAGCCAGTGGGTCTGATTTCTTTGAAAGATGTGGTAGTTCATATTTAACCAAGTTCCCCAGTATACAATCAGAGGAAGATTCCTGGCTTTTTTTTAGGGAGACTCAAACCACCAACAGAGGCATGTTTCATCAATGTTTTGGCCCTCCCATTTCTTATTCATGTTGAGATTGTTTGTAATGAAAGACCAAACTTGTGTAGTAACTGAATAGTGGAGAAATAAATTATTTTTATCCTTGGCATCATTTTTGCAAAAGAAGCATCTAGACGAACCCTGGAAAGCAGGTTTCATAAGGTTTGACTCTATCGGAACCTCGTTCAAGAGTATACACCACATGAAAAGCCACGATTTGTGAGGAGCTTTTAGTTTCCATAAGTGGTGCCACCACCAGCAGATATTCCCCATATCTTGTGCATTCATAAGGGCAATGTATCCATCTTTTGAGGTGTAACAACCATGAGGAGCAGAGGCCTAATTGATCTCATCATCCCAAGTTGTTATTCTGATGTTGACTTCCTCCAGAGCACCTATGAACCAATGCAAGACTCTGTTCCATCTATCCAGAATGTCAGGGTCCTATTGTCCAGCCATTACTGTGGAGCCCAGGATGAGTGCCCAACCTCAGTAATTTGGGCAATCTAGGTGATACTGGTCCCTACAATAAATTGTCTTACATGTTCATACAATGCATAATCTTACATGTTCGACATTTCCAATAATCCACACCAAGCCATCCTTGATGATACTTAAAGATTGGGAGATGACATTGCAAATGATTCATGCACTAGGTAAAGTTTGATAGGGTCTACGTTTCCATTCAATTATGGATAACAGATGAATGAACTTGAAGAAGACCACCTCTTTCCATAGACTCTTAGACTTGATAATTTTCTAACACATATTGGCCGCCAGTGCCTTCGCAAAATTGTGGAGATCCTTAATTCCCCATCCACCCCATTTTTTTTGCTTTCCAATCCTATCCCAGCAAACCCAAGCGAAAGTTTGCCCCATGTTTTGTCCATGCCATAGGAATCTACATCAAATCTATTGAATCATGTTGAGAATACCTTTTGGAATCTAGGCGAGAGTCATCTAGTAAACGAAAATCACCTCCGACACCGATTTTATCAAAGTAAGCCTCGCAGCTCTAGTGAGCCATCACTGCTGCTAGATGTTTATGTAGCTTTCAATTTTTGCAATAAGCCAAGAGCATTCGACGATGCGGTAACCATTGGGTTTCAGCCTGAACCCAAGATATTTGAGGCTTGTTTCAAGCTCTTTTCTGACGAATGAAAATTGTTGTAAAGCATACCTCTCCTCATTTTGTAGGCATGACACAAAAATGATGGTGGATTTGTCATAATTTGCTTCCATACCTGTAGCTTTACAAAATAGTTATAGAATGTTCTTGAAGCAAGAGCAATAATGGAATGAACCATTTAAAAATATAGGAACATTTTGTACAAACAATAGATGAGAGAGAGATGTCATGTGGGATATCAAAACCCACCCGAGAGTTCTTGCTGAGCGACCATTTTTTAACAATCTACTTAAACCCTCCATGATCAAAAGAAAAAGCAGGGGGGATAAGGGGCATCCATGTCTCAGCCCACATTCAGCATGGAAAAAACCGAATGCAACCCCATTGATAAGTATGCTATAGGATGCGGAAGAGGAATAACACATGATACCGCTAATGAAGGAATGAGGGAAACCGATATGAGTGAGTATGAGTTGCAGATGGGACCAGCTAAAATTATCAAAAGCTTTGGAAAGATCGATATTAAGGATGATGGACTTTGCTTTTGTTTTTTTATTGTGTGAAGGCCTTCCTGAGTGGTCGCAATGGCTTCATGGATCTGACGGTGGCTGAGGAAAGTAAACTCCTCCTTGGAAATCATCCTCGACAAGAAAGGTTTTATACGAATGGCAATAATCTTGGATATAAATTTGTAGATACAGTGGCAAAAGGAGATGGGTCGATAGTCATCAAAAGTAAGGGGCTTATCAACTTTTTGGATGAGGGTGAGGAAGGTCAAGTTAATCCCCTATTACATACTGCCTGAAATTCTACATTCCTCAATGGCCAAGAGAAGGTCAGGCCCTATGATCTCAATAAAAGTGATTTAGAATTCCATGGGCCACCCATCGGGCTCTGGGCTCTTATCCTTATTGAAACATTTTAGAGTAGATTCCATTTCCGCTATCAAAACAGGTGCATTTAAATCCTCCACTTCCTCTTCCTCAATTAATCTACGGAGAACCTCAATGGTTCATAGGATCTCAGTGAGGGTGGCACCCCTAGGTGCCTTGAATGTATGAGAAAAATGGCGCATTCCCATTTCTGCAAGTTGGTTGAAAATGCTAGCTTGCCTGCCCAATTGATCTCGTAGAGCCCACATGGTACTAATAGATTTTCTCCGGCTGGCATATTGTTGAAATAACTTTGAGTTCTCATCCCCCGCATTTAGCTATATCACTCTGCTTTTTAAGTTCCATGTCTCCTCCTTCTATCTCAATATCGTGATCTTTTCCAATTCCAAGTTGATTAATTAATTCTTTGATTTTGAGGCTGCATAACTAGAAAGCCTAGTGTTTTCCAACTGTTTGAGGACCACTTCGATCCTTTTTAGCTTGACCTCATCCTTATCCTGCTTGTTCCTAGCACAACTAATGGTTTTCAATTTTAATCAGGCCAAGTTATTTTCAATTACTTTGGCTGGGGAGCATCGGTTGTTAGGGCTACAGTGAGTCCAATTCTCCCTTACTATATTGTGGAATTTTTCTTCAACAAGCCAAGTCGCATTGAACTTAAAAAGTGAATGTGGTCTATGGTTGGAATCCAAAATCTCCAAGAAAATTGGGGAATGGTTGTATAGCCCCCCCCCCCCACCCCCTGATTCCACCCATTATTGAATTCGGTTAGATTTGGCTAACATAGGAGTCCTTATAAGGAAATGATCCAGTCTCCTAGCCAAGGCGGCCTCCCTAATCCTTCAATTCCTCCAAGTTGGCATGATATTTTCCATTTCAATGTTCATGAGGTCATGAGAGTACATACAAAATTCAAAGAAAGTCATTAAGGGATCGATCTACACCTTGTTACCCAGGATTCGAAGAGCCCTAACAAGAAATTTAGATCACGACCAATAATCAAATTTTTAGTTTGCATGAAATCAGCTTCCAGGAGTCTTCCCCAAAATAACTCCCTGTTATGGCAAGGCCCATAGATGTTGATGACCCTGAGGGGTATGTTGATATTAGTCCAAGTGATATCAACTCTGAGGAAACCCTCCCCTCCCCAAACATTAGTCATTCTTATCAATCTTTTGTTATCCCCGAGTGCACAACCTCTTGATCTCCCTCTCACATAAAAAATTTGAAAAACCCAATACAGAAGAATTTTCATGAGTACATTGTTTATGGAGTTCTTCTCCCCTAGAGTCTCTTGCAGAAATATTACATCCAAATAGTCTAAATTCCATAACCTTTTTGGCACCTATTTTTTGTCTGCGCTAGCCAAATCCCTGCAATTGAAGGGGAGGCACTTCATGGGCTAACATTTGCAAGGTTACCCTTTTCTTTAAGGACTCGATTAATGGGAGTATGAATGCCTCGAAGCCACCTCAATGCTAGCCCTCCAGATGGCTTTGGATAAGTGTGATTTTCTACCCTTGGGGAGCTTCGAGGGTAAGGATAGGAGGGGGTCCTCATCCAAACTAAAGGAAGGGGACAATGAAATAGGTAAGTGTTGCAGGTTGTAGCAATGAGAACCACTAGAGTTTAGACTGTCCCTGGCAACTATAGGTAGGGCGTCCTAAAAAATGGTCAGGGAGTAACTAAGGGGTGAAGGAGGAGTTGATACCGTAGGACAGTTTAAGGAACAAAGTTTTCTAACCCCAGTGCTTGGACTTGAAATAAACACGGAAGTAGATGAAGTACCAGATAACAAAAAATCACGTGAAAATAGAAGAGAGGGAGGAAGAGTACACGAAAAAGGAGCAAAGTTTCTAGGACGTGATCTGGTGATTGGTGTCATAGATGTTCCAGAGTCCATTCATGAAGGCACCACCCTTAAATGTCCCCAGCTCAACATAAGTACTCCAAGAAGGACCACTGGAGAAGAAACCTCTACCTCCATCATTTGGGTGCTCGCCGAAACAAAGGATCTTAGAGGTTCTGGCTATTTCCCTAAAATCAGAGGGAATTATTTATAAAAATGGCCAACCTCATCACACAGCCTGCAACGAAATGGGATGCTCTCATAATCTAAAATCTGCGATTTGATGATTTCTCCCATTTGTAGCCAGTATCTCTCCACCTATATTTCTCGGGTGTCTCACTGTACCAGAATTCTGGAAATTGCCAAGCAGCCTATATCCTGGTAACATCTATCATGGTCCAGGTATACTCGCATATCATCCCCGATGCAAAGAAAAATATCCTCTGTCCAAAATCGAAGAGGGAGTCTAGGGAGACACACCTAGATCGGTCCCGCCCCCATATTTTCATTATCTTGATTGAAGAGAGGCGGCGAACGTTTGACCAGGGTAGGTTTCACCTCTATGTGCCAGTAATGAGTCAAAACCTAATTCACTAGTTCCATTTGAGGAAAAATGAGAGAGAACCAGCCCCTTGACATGGTGAGGACTACACGAAATTGCTCCATTAGATTCCCTGAGACGTCTGCAGTCCATTTTTTTAAGCGCACTAGGGTATAATTTCGGCCATGGAACCTGCCCACCAGTACCATGCTCTCCATCATCGCTGCTTGGGCAATGCTTATACTAGCCCCGAAAATAATAATACGGACACATTCTCATATCTTTGATGAATTTGATCTCCCCCCCCCCGCTAGATATGTTAAGCAGGCTTAAGGGTTGTTGATTTCCCTTTTCCTGAGGGTTTTCATCTGAGTTTGAGGCCCTGTATTCTTGTAGCCATGTATCCTATCTGGTGATGCTATTGAAAAACGCCAAGGATTGTGTTGTTGAGGTGGAAACCCGGAGTGGAAACCCTTCAGAGGTATTCCCAAGAGCATTGTAGGGATGATTCAAAAAACCCTGCAATTTTGGTGTCATTCCACTAACCCCCGTCGTTGTCCCTCTTGTGTAGCCCATAGTGCCTTTGTACTCTACTATTCATGTGCCCAGATCTACAGTTCTGAATGTGATGAGATGGTTAAAAATGGCGAGGCAGGACCCTCCCCCAGACTTAACAGGCCTTCCGACATCGCAAAAGCTAGTTGTGAGAACCCTAAACCCTGTAGGGTTGCCTCCATGTCTTCCATCATCACGGGAAAATCAGCAACCTGCACATCCAGTGGTAAGGTTGATTCTGATTCCTTCCCACCAGACAATATGTGTTTTTCTTCAACCCAGATATCTGATGGAGCCAATGTGTCAGAAGAATAATTAATCAAATCTATATCCATACATAAACCAACTTCATTTGGAAATGTTGGGTGGTATTCCAAAAAACCTAGGTCAAAACCCCAATAGTTTCAAACCCATGACGAGTTCTTCAAAGATCCCAAAGTCTGAGAACTAAAAAACAGGCCCTAACCACCGTGAGAAACCCAAACGAAAGCCCTAGGATAAATGACAGTGGTCATTCCCTAACCCGCTGATAGAGAAAAACCAAAGGAAAAATAGGACATGTATTGAATATAAATTTCTAACTCTTATTGAGCATGAAGAACATGCATGATAAAAAATAAAATAATAATAAATACATAAATAATTATTTTTACATTATGAAGACTGATACTAGTTACATTTGAATAATTGACCGGAGAATCCATTCTCTCATCCTGAAGATGGATCCCACTTGGGATTCGAAACGTCGGTTCAAAAATGATAAAACTGTGGATTCTCCGGTCAATTATTCAAACGATTCAAGCCACAGAAATCTGAAATCCACTAGTTACATTTTCAACATAAGCCTCCATGAAAGCAGTCATGCGACCCGAGGTTGTTTAAGGCTCAATGCTCTCCTTTGGAATTCCTAATAGTCCTTTAATGCAAGGTGTCCTCCAAGGAAAGAAATCTCCCTTCACGTGTTGCTTACATGAAGTGACCAAGCTCCATAGGTCTCCTACACTCTAAGGAAGAATGTCATGCATGCATCCATACAAGGTTTAGAACTCAAAAAGTCCAGTATGCAAGGCCATCATGCAACACCAAGGATCAACCACACACCATTCAATTTGAAATGACTATTTCATGCAATTTTTATAGTGGAAAATTTGGCTTGGATCTTGCAGAAGCACAACATGTAATGGATGACCTAGATTGGCAAGGTGTTGTTAAAGATATTGTAGCATATTTGAAGTAGCTAAAGGAAAATGGTTCAAAAAAGTGAGTATCAAAGTTTAACAACTTTGAACCAAAATGTATTAATGAAGAATATTTCCTCATTGTTGGGTTTAGTTATATTTTTTTTGGACCCTATATTAGGTGTGGCGAACCTACCTATGATTTTGTGCATGGTTTTCACACATGGTTTTGGGCGCGATGATTTTCGGTCCATGGTATTGAATACTTCAACATGTGTATATATGTATTGTAACATTGAAAGAAACATAATGAAAAATCAAGTTGGTAGTCTTGGTTTTCGGATCCAGGGGAAAATATATGTTTATATGTGTTTTATGTGTTATGCTCTCACATTGTTTATTTTCTATGTTTTAGAATTCGTATGTAGGTAATTTCTGTATGGGGTTCAAACCTACACCCATCTTGTGAGTTGGCTAAAACAAATGTTGTTGATGAACATAAAAATGTCTTGGACCCTCCTATGACATAGCCTTAAAGATAAATGTAAATATTTTAATTACATGAATCAAAATCAAGAACTAAAGGTGTTTAATTTTTATACTGAATGTAATTGTGGTTTGGGTTGTGTATACAATATTGACCTCAATTCACAACAACAAATAATAAACTCACACTCACAGGTCAATTTCTCTTACATTACTACAAGAGTTTTGAAACTTGATGATCTAAGACTAACTGCATTTCCAAACGTCTCTACCTCTGTCTCAGGAAAATTTGTATATGGATATCTAGAGGCAATGTTGTTTTACTCGAACTTAAATTGTTAAGATCATAACATGATTACTACTAATTAGCCTTCTCGAAATCTCAATTATTTTCCTCAATTTTTCCCTTATTTAGTTTTTTCATATAGTTTTCATATTTTTAAATATATATTATATTTTTTCCTAACCTGCTACTTCTTTCATATTTGGGTGAAACATCTAGCCATTCCAAACAAGATTTAGAGTTTCCTACATTCCAGAAACATATATTAGATAATTAACTCTATGTATAGTATAGTCAAGGTTTTTTTCCATGGCCATTGATGTATTAGATATTACCCTCAAAAGGAAAATTTGTTTAGCAATGGATTCATAGATGCTTCATGCCCACTGTGTGGGATGAGAGAAACTATTGGCACATTTTTGCGAACTAAAAGTGTTCCAAAAGATGTTAGGATTTTGTATGGGATACTTAGAAAAATATCTTTCACAAGAAGTTCTTTCGCAATGTTGCAATTTTCAGACACTTTGATTTATTTAGTCATCCTCACTTCTGAGTGCTAAAATGTATTAAAACCATTATGTCATTTGGAAGATTGGATGTGACCCAAATTTTAGTGGGTCCATGTTCTCTACAGTGTTTGAGAATGTATTTTTGCAGAGTTGAATGTATACTTCAAAGTCAAAGGCGCTCTTGTTAGTATATATTCTACCAAATTCACTGAAGAATTGCACCTAAAGACACAACCATAATAAATAGACCCACACAACAACCACAATAAATTGTCTACTTGTGTCATCACCCCAATGCATGGACTAAAATATGTTATCATCGTACTTGAACCTTGGCAGGCGGAATGTCAACCCCCCAACCAAACCCTCATTGATGGTACTTTATCATTGTATCATGTTTTCTAATAATTTATTATAAGTAGCATCTCCTCCAAGAAGAATAGAATTCCTCCTTTAGATATGATAAGTAGTTCTCAATCCATCCATGTACCATAAATGAATGTAGTGTACTTTCTTTAAGAAATAGAAGCACACATTCATTTTTGTTTGAATTTAAAAACATGAAGAAATAGCTTGGATCAAATTCTTGATAGTTAAAGTATCCAAGCACATACCCAAATGTTCCCATAACTATTCTTGAGATGTGTCCACTCACTTCCTTAGAGGTCGATTTCATTAGTCTAAAATCAGAAACTTTAGGGGTAAAATTGTCCTCCAACAAAATATTGCTTTCCTTAAAATCATGATGTACAACACGAGGTCTGGAATCCTCATGGAGATATGCAAGCCCTCTAGTTTCACCAAGTGCAATTTTTATACGTGCATCCCAGTCAAGCAAAGCCGTTTCTTTATCCACACCTAAAATATTGAACCACAAGTTAGCTAAAATCGTTATGTAGCAATATGTTAGAAGGGAAACAGTTGGTATCTAATTGACGTAAGAACTAACAACAAATACATGCCAAAAGACATCATAGTGGAACTTGAAACTTTTCTCTTAAACATGGAATATTTACAAATTTGACTATAAAGAATAGTTCCTCAGAAAATGCCATACCATGTAGATGAGATTCCACACTTCCATTAGGAATAATCTCATATACCAAGGAACAATTGTGCTCTTCAATAAAAATACCAATCAGCTTAACTAAACTCTGAGGCAAGCGACTTAGCATCTCAACTTCTGCAATAAACTTACAACCTCCTTGTTGGTCATCTCTGGTAACAACCTTTATAAAAACTTTTGTCCCATCTCCCAAAACACCACAATAAACACGTACAAATCCCCCCTCTCCAAGTATGTTTTGAGCATTGAATCTATCTGTATCCCTTTCAAGCTCATCTATTGTAAGTGTTTTTGCAGATCCTGTATATGGATTCATGCTGGAAGCAAATGGCATTGATGTTGAGCTTGTCATGCTACCTGATAGGATAGAACCACCATCTACCCCTTCCCACAAAAGAACAAAATCATGAGAAACATGTGTTCCATCATATAAAGACAACAATTCCCCACATATTATTTCAATGATTCTTAGAAGCAAAGATTGATGAAAATCCTTCCCATTCCCTTTCAGCAACAACCAAAAACAAAGTTTCATCAAAATATATAGCTGATATTTTGAGATATGATCCAATGGTGGGCTCAAAAACAAATGAGATTGGGCTACTTCTATTCTTTCATTTCAAAACAATTATCCAGACAACTCCAACACATATAACTTCAACAACAACTGCTGACAAGGAAACAACCACAATGATCCCACCTCCCACTTTCTTGCCTTGCTTATTGATATCAACTCCAAGAGGCTCATGTTTTCCAGGGCCATTACTGTTTGTAGGCTCACCCTTGATGTTTTCTTTTGAAAACACATAAGGCAGTGGTGGAGTAAGCCCTAGAGATTAAAATTGATATAAACAAAAATCCCATCATAAAGAATTTATGTCTTGATATGAAAGTAAAGTTTGCAATAGTCAACATCATCTTGCCAAATTCAGGAAAAGGGTCATGTACCTGGGTAATAGAGAAAGATTAACCAATAATCACCAAAAATGGTCCCATTAATGATAACCTTCTTTTTCCAAACTCTCTCAAAAATCAAGAAATAAGTTGTATTGTCAATTATTTCTCCAAGTAGCACCAAATCAAGCATCATAATAGTCTTTTCCTGATCTTGCCTATCTGCATTTTCTCCCATTATCCTCAGTTTTCTATATTTGAAGAATGTTCCTGCTATTAGCTCTAAACCCAATGGGAAAAAAGCATAGAGTGCTATTCCAAGCTCAAGCTCCACTTGCATAGGATATACACAGCCACATGGTGCACCAGGAGGATTAGAATGGTTGAGTGCAAGATATTGAAGTGCAATATCTACAAAGAATGCATCATATTAGTCACATATGTGACATAATGTATCTTAGACACAAAATAAATTTATTTTCAAATTTAAGAAGGTGACAGTTACAGAGAAGCTTAACCCATGATAACAGAATGAATGTTGGAAGAAAAAAAGAAATGTTATCTACTTTCCATAACTTGAGTTGCTGGAGGGGGAAGAAATGCCAATGGCGGTGCCACGTGAGGTATCCCTTGTGTTGTTTGATGTGGTTCAGAAGAGACAATATTTGGACGAGGAGAAGAGGGTCCCGACAATGCAATAAATAGATCATATTTGGTGAATTTTTCAACTATTACACTTAAAGAAAACATTTCAAAGATATGAGAAAAAAAGGAAGCATGCCTTTCGGTTATTGATGATTTCGAGGAGAAGGAAGCCTAAATGATGGTGAGACTATTGGAGGTCTCAGGTTTCATAAGGGTGATGGAAGGGGAGATTTAGCTGGTGAGTAATCATCTCCACCAACAACCTTATAGGGAAGTTTAGAACTGCTCCTTTTTTCTTAATCTTCTCTATGGTTTTCCAGATTTCATTGTCATCACAGAAGTTTATGTGAATCTCCCCTTGTTGATTGGGATCCTTATTTAGAAGAAAAGGATCTCCCTTTTGATACACTACAAAATACACCTTTTGCATTTATTCTGTTTGATAGGGATTGTTATTGACCATTTATTTGTTTGTTACTCTAGATTGTGTTTTCCCTTTTAGCCATGTCACAATGTGAGTACTTAGTTCTTCATCCTCAACTCTCTCCTTGAATTGAATGGAAAGTATATTGAGGTAGTTATTTTTTTCTTCTCAGTTCTTTATTGTCATCGATGATTGATCTGTTTACAATTCTAGATTGTGTTTTCCTTTTTCATCATGTCGGTGTGTTACTACATAGTTGTTCGTTCTCAAATCTCTCATAGCATTTAATGGGAAGTTGTTTGAGATAGTATTTCTTTATCTTCTTGGTTCTTTATTGTTGCTTCCCCATCTGGAACATATACCTTTGAATTCTTGTTTGAAGTGCTAGATTTTGGACCATGTTAAATAGATTCTGCGCTTGAAAGAAAATAACCCTAAACCTAGGTAGCTTAAACGTCAAAAGCTTCAATGAAAATAAAAATGTCTGATTATGTTAATCTACAAACACAAACTGTTGGAAATCACAAACATCAAATACATAGATCTGAACTTTCAATATTACATCTATCTTTTATTTACCTGAGAGGAAAAGTTACACTATTGTAGCTCAAGACTTAAACATGTCAACCAACATAGTGGTGCACCCTAGGTCTCTTTTATAGAACAAGAGACTTGGATAATATAAAAATGTATCTCGTCCCATGTATGAAACACCAAAGGTTACCTAGTCAAACCAACCCTAATTTACTTTAGCCATTATGCCCTCCTACATGGATAGAAGTGCTAGAGATAGTGTGTACAAATGTAGCATAAATGTCAAGTGTTTGTGTACACACTTCTCCTTCGGATATTTTCCCTCATCAACTCATGCAAGTTCCCTTGTAGTCCTAAGCATTTGCACCCTACTCTAACAATAGGTAATATCTACAAACTTTTATATAACGATTCTAAGTTGGATTAATAGACTAGTACATGATTTGTAAGAGATTACCACATGCATGATGAAGGCATAGATGTGCCCTTACTGTCTCTCTCATATATCAACTCCAATGCTTCTCCTAGAAACACTAGTGTTGTGCTCTAAAATGGGAATTTTATATGGTAGTGCACATAGCATGCTACTTTTTTTGCTGCACTTGTTTCTTAGCATCCAAAAGCCATGAAATGTTTCTCGTACATGTTTTGAAATTCATTATTGAATCCTATTAGATGAATAATTATTTACACCTTCCAATCTAATCCTAAATATGTCTCTTATTTTAAAATGTAATACAAGGGAGTCAAGGAAATTGCAAGAGCAGTACCGATCTATGAAAATGGGGAAGCAGGTGAGAGAATTGTTGTTCAAATTTTCACCATCTAGTGTCCTCTATTCTAAACTTGTCTCATAGTAATTTTTAGTTGTATTCACATAGATATCCAACTTGCCTCTATGATACCATGCAATAAAATTTAAAATCTATGTAAATAACATGACACACTGAGGATTTAATGACACCCCAAGTGGTTCCATCCATTCATGTTCCATTATGGTTGGACACAGCTTGTATCCAAAGAAAATATTAACATCTAATTGCTACACTTTTTTGCCGTGCACCCATCATCAATTCCATTGTTGTTGCTCTCTACTTTGTTCCCCATTGGTGTGTGAATTGCATCCAAAATCCAATGAAATGTCATTGCAACTGCTCCACATCACAACAAACAAAATCGCGTTTGTTGATTGTTCTCTGGTGTCTTTACATAACCAGGCTCTTCAATGCATTCTTCAATTCTGGAAGTGCAGTGTAGAACATCACATATAGTTCATAGGTTCTCCATGTTTCTAGGCTTGTACATCCCAACAATATTTTCCTTTATTTGAGTAGCTTGCATGGAGATAGATAGCCTAATTATGCACAAATTTCAAAGGGATATCGTCACTAAACCATCTTCCTATCCCTCTAGGAAGATCATCTCTCATTAATTATTTATTGCCACAACCTTCATCCTCACCTTCTCACTTTATTTCTCCATTCTTAGCCTATGACTAGAGAGAAATGGTTGTGGATGTTGTTTTCATCACATTTTGGTACCTTAATTTCAACTGACTAGGGAGTAGTGCTACACTCACACTCTTGTCTCTCACAAGTTCCTCTACCTTGATGTAAGAGTAGTAAGCTCAAGCAAGGTTATCATCATCATTACAATTGTCCTTTGTTATATTAGATGGGATGTGCGCTACTACCACAGTTGTTAACTTGATGTTCACCACAAAAATCAATCTAGCAATCTTCACTCTTAAAGGCAAGGTGACTTTCACCACAAGATGAGTGGGATTGTTAATAACATATTTCACTTGAGGATCAATGGAAGTGCCATCAGAAAGAAGACATCAATGATGAAGCTAGTTTTAATTGGTTTGATTGAACTTGCTGGTTTCTAGGGTTAAACACCCATGTTACAATTTTTATTTTGTTGCTAGTCAAATGTTATTTAAAAAATTATTTCAATTGATTTTTAGAACATTTCTAAAAGATTGTGAAATTGAAGTCTCATTTACTAAGGTTTTCTAGGTGTTAGAAACCTCCCAAGTAATGTAATATTTAAAAAAAATGTTTTTTTGTTTGTTAATTTTATGTGTCATCTTTACAAATGAAGTATATATATTGTTTGTTTGTTATGTGTAGCATATTATATTGAGGATGAACTCCTCACATGTTCCACTTGGGTTTGGTAATGGTTCCAATGTACCAACTGGTCTTGGCCCACACCAATCTATCAATCTGTATAAGTAAGTTCCAAATGGAACCAATTACCCGAATTCCAATGTCAAACTGACTCCAAGGATGCAAGCAAATGTTGAACATCGTAATTCCATAGTGGTTGAGGCCTATTGAAGGCAACATGAGGTTTCATTCGAGGTTGTAGGTTTTAACCCTATACAGAAATTACTTGCATATGAATTCTAAAACAAAGAAAATAAACAACGTGAGAGCATGACACATAAAACAGATATGCACAGAGATTTTCCACTGGATCCCAAAACTGGGACTACCAGCTTGATTTTTCATTATGTTCCTTTCAATATTACAATACATATTTATACATGCTGAAGCATCCAATACCATGGACCGAAAAACATCGCGTCCAAAACCATGGACCAAAAACCATAGGTAGGTTCACCCAACCTAATATAGGGTGCAAAAAAAAATTTCCCGGGGTGCTGCCCTGGACCTCGTAGAGGGGGGCTACCTGCCCCCCTCAAACCCCCCTGTCACCCCCCCACTACGCAATTGGCGCAACGAAGGGGGGGCTCTGCCCCCACTCTAACCCCCCGGTTCACTACGTAGGTTAGTCGTGGAAAGAATATAACACAACCCAACACAAGTATCCTTCTCATGATTCAACATATCTACTTTTGTACATTTGTTTGGGGAGGCAACTTTGACTACTTTTATCAAATAGAATACATAATTTTGTTCTTGTAAGAATTTCCAATGTTTTGGGTGATGATTTTGATATTTTATCAAAGCATTTCTTACTACTCGAGTCTATTTTCATATTCAATTTTGATATTCTCTTCCATATTTTCAAAAATTGTTATGGTTGTACTAATAGTGGGAATGTAGACTACATTGTTAAAGGAGGGTTTGTCACTATGTATGGTATTGTGACATTGCTATGGATTTTTTTGCAAACATTTCTCACTTGACTTTTTATAAATGGGTAGGTTGTTCTTAGGGTGATAATGTTCCTACTCCTTTTATGACATTTAACCAAACTTGATTTCCTTCAAAGATTCTTCGAGAGGTAAGGTTGTTTACTTTCTGATGCTTTCAATTGTGTGTGAGAAATTTGTACGTTAGTTGTGTCTCTTCTCTCATATAGCTGAGTTACAATATTATTTATCTTGGTTTATGCAATTATTATTAACATCTCTGTTTTTGTTTGATTGGCATCCCAGATACTTGTTGACTGGGATAACAAGTTACAATCCCTGATCTGTTTAGTGCCAAAATCACTTGTTTGTTATCCCTTGTACTTGTTGCAGGTATGATATTTTCTCTAGAGAGGAGAATATCCCTTCATGTAGTTGGGGCTCATTTGCTGGGGGATCATTGTCTGAGGGTGGCTTTCAAGTCACAGGACAGGTTCGTGACTGCCAATGTTTTTGGGCCAGCTATAGATCTTGTGAAGAATCCCAATTCTTTTGTCACAGGTTGCTTCAACAAGCAACCATGTGCATTGGAAATGCTTCTTATTCATTACTAATATGTTTAGTTTTGTGATGTTTTTGGATAGACTGAATGATGGGATTTCATTTAAAGTATGTTTCACATTTATGATACAGAATTTATGATATTGTTTCAAATGTTATATTTTGAGCTACAAAATGTAGGATTCTCCTCCCCCACTCCAATATAGGAACAGTCATGGCATATTTCTATGCAAAATCAGGTCATAGTAGCCATTTCTAAAACAGGTTTTGCGAAAATAGTAGGTTATCTTTTACCTACATTTATTCATTGTTGGGCATTGAAAAAGGTATGTATTTACCATTTATTTCTTTATCTTTTCCTTTGAATCATGACTTATTTACATTTTAAGATGGTATTATGCTAAAGAATTATCATAGATTTCAGGAGATTTGTGATTGATGCAAAATGAATAATTATTGTCTTTTTTTGTACAGAAAGTGAAGAAAATTGAAAATCACTATTCAGTAAGAAAAAACAAAGCAGAAGAAACTGCTATCCCTTTGAAAAGAAGTTGTATCCAGACGAGGAGATCAAGATCGCAGCACATGATCCATGAAAAGGAAGAGAAAACGTGACATCAGTGTAAGAAGACAAAACGATAACTGAAGATCAAAGATATAGCAAATCCCTCTTTGATCCTGAGGGATCGCTGCTTCAAGGCTTATCGGTACTCTTGATACTTCTGCCTAGCCATTATAAAAAACGACACCGTTGGTAGCCTAGGGGGTGGATATTATTTTCATTTTATAGAACTTATTGTTATCATTTTAACTTTGATCATCGACTCTCTTTGAAGAGTGATAGTTGTAACTCTGCCATTTATGATTAACATAAAACTCAGTTGCTGTTCCATTATCCGATGCTGGAGTAAACATAGAAATGCTTACCTGCTGGCTAGGGGCCCGACCCTAGTGGATCCACTTGCTTCTTGTATCATTATTTTGTGATTACAGTCTTGTGTGGTTTGATTTCCTTTACATTTCTTTAATTCCGTTTACTCAGTAATCTTCTATTTCTGAACATTTCACTGAATTGCTCTGTTATATCGAAATGGTAATTGGATAACAAGATTGTTATTTACAATCGAAAATGTTATGTTGTTCATTCTAAAATAATACTGTACTCTCTAATTTGGATTTTTTTGTTCATTTACATATTGATATTGTTGTTCATTTACAGTTTCCATTGTTGTCCATTTAGCTATGGCTCACTTAGAATTGTGATTTCTGTTCATTTGATTATTGTTCCATTATAACTGCAATTGTCGTTTCTTTATAATCGTGTTTAATGTCTATTATGCTAGAATAAGATTACTGATTCAATTATTATATAGTCGTTGTGTGTTTACACTTAATTCAGTTTGTTGTTACTTTCTTAGATTGTTGTTCAATTCATTTAGGTTAAGACTACTGCTCAATTCATTTCTATAGATCAAGCTTTGTTGTTCGATCTTTTCAATAGATTCAGTTGTTGTTCCTTTTTTGCTAATCGAATTGTTATTTCCAACATTTTTTTTAGTGTGAATAGAAAGATCCACAACCGTAACGAACATTGACTACTGTTGTACAAGTTCTCAGATTGGAGATCTTACCTACGATTGATTTTTATTCACATTATTTTACAAGTGAAAGAGTTATCATTATTGCATCCTTGACTAATGATCGCTATAGTTTCTTGAGTGAATGATTTAGTTACAAAGCATTTAAGTTTCTCACCATTACAATTAGATTTTGTTTCTAGCATTCAGTTACTTTCGTAAACACTATACTATAAGCATTAGTCTTGAACAAGTGACCGCCTCAGACTGAGTACACTCTTGAGATAAAAAATCGTACTTGGATTGATAATTAATGTAGGGTTAATAGGGGTTAAAAGACACTTTTATATCACTCAAAATTTTGGCGTCATTGTCGGGGAGAGTGTAACCATTTGTTTCTTTTGAAAAGTGAGTGGTGTAAGTACCAGCTAGGAGAGAGGTGGGTTTTAAGAATGGAAGGTAAGAACCTGCGTAAGGAGCATGTAACAGCCCTGCTCCCTCGCCCACTTTCCTGCAAATTTGTTGATTATTTTGGGTAGAAATAAGTATTTGATTTGTGCGCATGACTAAGTAGAAAAAGCTTGAAAAGAACCCAAAACCACTACCCAAACCTGATAAAGCTAAGGGACCGGTGACCCTTGGCCGATTGACCTTTATAGATGATATCCTTAAAAAAGAAAATTCTCAGCTGTTAGTAGGCCCTAGAAAAGCTACTTCTAAACAACCTACTAGTTCCCTTCGGGCCACATAATCATCATCTGTAGCCTTTGCTGAGGTGCACAACCAAACAAAGGAGCAATATTTTCGCCCAAAATCATTACAAGAAGGGAACCTTAGTAATCTCTATGAAGGAGTAGGAGAAACAAGGGAAATCAAAGAACGAATATCCCTTCTTAGAATAGCTCAACCACCGAGCAGTCCAGATAAGGGAAGTGTTGTCAATATCATCCAGAATAAAGTTGAAGAACCTGAAGAGCTAAGATCCCCCAAGACATTAGTTCAGCAAGGAACTCTCATCATCCCAGATAAAGGAAGTGTTGTTAAGGCCATTCCTGCACCTTCTAACCAGCCTAGGAGTACACCCCTAGAAATCCCAAAAGGATATTGGCACATATTTGACCAAATGGCCCAGAACCAGCAAACACCTCAAACCTCGAGACTGTAATATCCCATTGTAGATACTGCAGTTAATGCACCTATGAAGGCCATTCTTCTCCAACATATTCCTACATTCCATGGCCTAACATCAGAAGATCTAGACACATTTTATTTGAATTCGATATACTATGCCGAGGGTATGACTATACCATCGATCGCCAGAAGCTCAAATTATTTCTCTCTACATTAAAAAGGGCTGCTTTACAATGGTTTATGGGGTTAGGTGGAGGTGTTATAAATGACTGGGATCAGATGAAAGGCACTTTTCTGAAGAAATATCAGGATTATTGTAGGTCTAGACAATTAGAGGATGAAATATTTCAGATGGTAGCCAGACCTAATGAGACACTAGAAGAATATGTTGAACTTTTTAGTATAATCTTCAGAAATATCCTTATGCATCATTACCCTTACCTAACAATGTATTAAAAATGACATTAATTAAAGGGATGAAGGAACAATGGGTTCAAACACTAAATATTATGGGAAAAGGTGACATCTATCAAGAAAATTTTGCTGACATTATTGATTTGCGAATCAGGAGTTTATGAGGTAGTACAAGGCTAAAACCAGCGGAAAGTGACATGCTCAGAAGGGACAACAAGATCTCCAGTGGAGGAGTAACCCACGCAGAAATCGGGAATTTACTGGAGAATTTCAAAACTGATATATTGGGGACTTTGACAACGCAGCTCAATATTATGCAAGTGAAACAGAAACAAGCAAAAGCAGAGCAAAATCTGGCAATATTTTGCCCTAGATGTAAAAAGAAACACAGCCATAAAGAGTGCCGACTAGATGTAGTTCAAGTCTGTGCTATTTGTACAAAAGATCACTCCACAGAGAACTACCCCTCACTTCCTGGTTTAAAAGCAGTGTACAAAGAAGTGGAAGAAGAACCAGAACTAGTGTACCTACTCAATCAGCACCATCAATGTCTGCCATGACAACCAGGTATGCCCTCTCATCCATCTTCTTCTTTCCAACCTTCCCAATATCATACTCAACAATATAATACAATGTGGAAAAATCAGCCACCCTTTTCAAACTGGTCATAACAACCATTTCCTTCATCACCATGGCAAAATAAAACAAGCCAAGCTAATTGGCCAAAATTTCCCTACTCTCCACCACATTGGCAAAAAAATGCATATCCAACATAATGGTCCTCTCCCACATCATAGAGTCAAGCATGGAAGACAAACTGGTAGAGACCGTTGAATCAGCCATCTGAAACCATCCCACTCCCTCAACCCACACTTCCAGCGCCATATACATTACAACAAAATCCCTAGTCCAACATAAGACCGCAACTCCCAACCCAAACCAACCCAAACCCAAATAATAGACTGGTTCAATCTCTTGAAATAATCGAAACAATAGAACTAGAAACTGATCTAAGGGAGTGCAATGACTTTCAATGAAGTTTGGGCACATAATAGAAATTGACAGCGACAAAAATGTTCAAGTTGAAAATCAGTTACTTGTAGAACAACCACTATAAGAAGAGGATGTGGTCAGACAACAAACTCACAACCAAGAAACCACGTCTTCTCCCCCATTCCCATAATGACTAATCATACCACACCTTATAGAACATATTGAATTTGATATTCTGGAAGAACTAAGAAATTTGTGTATAAAAATCCCACTCCTCCAAGCTATCCAAGATATCCCAATCTATGCAAAAACCATCAAATTGTTATGTATAAGAAAGCCAAAGAGGAGAATAACAACTAACTCAACTGTCCAAGTAGTTGGCACCCTATCTAATATGTCATCAGGAAGAGAAGCACCTGTCAAATATGAAGACCTAAGGAATCCTATAGTGATAGTGCAAATCAATGGACAAACCTTTTCAAATGCCCTAGTTGATTTAGGGGCTGCAATTAATATTTTAACGACCATCACTTGTCAAAAACTGGGCATTACATCAGTGGAACCAACCTCCACCTTATTGTAACTATCTGACTGATCTGTAGTGAGGCCAGAAGGTACACTACACGATGTAGTGGTATTCGTAGATTCCTGGGAATACCTTGCCAACTTTCTGATAATCAACCACAAAAACCGACTTGATGGACACCCGTTAATCTTAGGTAGACCTTGGCTTGTGATTGTTGATGCTTACATTCGCTGCCAACAAGGCAATATGACTATAACTAGAGGGAGTAATATCAAGAATCTAGCTCTATACCCTCCCGCCTAGTCAAGTGTAACAATAATAAAAACTAACAAACTACTTGTATCATACCTCACAGAAAACATTAGGTCCCCATTAACCATAGAAGATGCCCTCGATTTTGAAGATCAAACAGAGGATGATGTTATTAGCAACTACATTAACCAATCCGAATCCAGATCCCATGTACAATGTCACATGATAGAGACAACATTTGACAATGAACTAGAAGAAGATCCCCTCAAAGACATTCATGATCAATCAATACCCACTACCTCTATTTTGAACAACAAAACTATAGAGATTGAGCCAGGAAAAGCCTTGAACATTAACAATAACCTCAGTCCTGAACAAGAAGAAAAGTTCATCCAACTACTAAGAAAATATAAGCAATCTCTTGCATGGGATTATATGGACATGGAGGGAGTTGATCCCCAGCTGTGTACGCGCCACATTTATATAGAAAAAGATGTTAGACCCATTCGCCAACCCCAACGGAGAGTTAAACCTCACCTAAAAGATATTGTGAAAGCTGAATTACTAAAACTTTTGGATGTAAACTTTATTTATCCAATCTATGATGGCAAGTGGGTCTCTCCACTAGTGGTGGTGCCAAAGAATAATGGAAAGTGGAGGATTTGTGTAGATTACAGAGAATTAAACAGAGAAACCCCAAAAATACCACTTTCCCCTTCCATTCATTGATCGGGTATTAGACACATTAGCAAGCAAGAAATTTTTTTCTTTCTTGGATGGCTTCAATGGATACAATCAGATTCAGATTGCCCCTGAAGACTAGGAAAAAACTATTTATACCTGTCCTTGGGGAACATTTCCTTATAGAGTCCTACCCTTTCGCCTATGTAATTCCCCTGCCACATTTCAGAGGGCCATCCTCAACATCTTTTCAGATTTAATAAATGAATGGCTCGATGTATATATGGATGATTTCACACCATAGAGAGATGATTTTGAGCCAGCTCTGGATACATTGGAAAAGGTGTTGCAATGATGTATTGCCACCAGGCTTTGCTTGAGCCATGAAAAGTGCTATATTATGATGATCGAAGGGCTCATCATAGGTAATTATATCTCAGAAGCTGGAATACAAGTAAATCCAGCCAAAATTCAAATAATTTTGTTAATACCTACTCCTACCACACAGACGGAGATACGTAGTTTTCTAGGATTTTCGGGTTATTATAGGGGATTCATAGAACATTTTTCTCAAATAGTTGCACCTCTATACACACTGACAGGGAATGTCGATTTTATTTAGACAGATAAATGTCACTGTGCTTTTGAGAATCTGAAAAAGCTTGTGTCAGTAGCCCCAGTGCTCAAAGGCCCAAATTGGGACCTGCCATTTCAAATTTCATCAGATGCTTCAGACACAGCTATTGGAGCAGTCCTTGGGTAGGAAGAAGACAAAAAACCATATATAACATTTTATTAGCAAGAATTTGTCTCCTACTAAGCTAAACTATACCGTAACCGAAAAAGAGTTTTTAGCTGTAGTACATGCTGTAAATAAATTTAGGCATTATATCACTGGATACCCTGTTATTTTATATATAGATCACTCTGCCATAAAATATTTAGCAAATAAATCTATTACAAATGGTAGAGTAACACAATGGTTGATTTTATTGCAGGAATTTGATATCACAATAAAAGATCGACCTGGGAAAGAAAATCCCGTAACTTATTTTCTCTCACGAATGTCGAAGCGAGTGGACACAACAGCAGTCAAAGATCAATTTCTAGATGAACATTTGTTTGATGTCACTGTCAAGACACCCTGTTATGCTGATGTTGCAAATTATTTAGCAGTAGTCAAATTAGCAAAGCATCTAATCCCCAATGAATGAAAATAGATTTTGCAACGTAGTACCTGATTTTCTTGGATTGGGGGCTACCTATTTCATACAAGGGTAGATATGCACATCAGAAGATGTGTCTGTGAAGAAAAAATATTTGACATTCTGAAAGCTTGTCATGATGGACCATGTGGCGGACATTGCGCAGATCGAAGGACTGATGACAAGGTTTTGCAAACAGGTTATTACTGGCCCACAATCTTTAAAGACGGTAAGAAATTTTTTCAAGCCTCTGATAGTTGCCATAGAGAAGGAAACCCTGGACAGTCCGACGAAATTCCTTTAAACCCACAGTTAGTAATCAAACCATTTGAGCATTGGGTGCTTGATTTTGTTGATCCGATCAATCCATCATCAAATCAGAAAACATATATTCTAGTAGCAACAAAGTATGTTGCTAAATGGGTTGAAACAGAGGCACTTCCAAGAGCTACAGAGGACTCTATGATTCATTTCCTATTCCAAATATTTGTCTGATATGGCCTCCCAAGGGACATAACCACGGACAAAGGACCGTAGTTTGTAGGTAATAAAATAGTTGTAGCATTAAAAAATTATCACATTTAGCACAACATTACCACTCTGTATCACCCACAGGAAAATGGCCAAGTAGAGAACACGAATAAAGTGATAGAGGCAATATTGACAAAAACTGTTGCATCACACAGGTGTGATTGGGCTTCAAGATTGTTGAAGGCCTTGTGGGCATACTGAACAATGTGGAGAAACACCACCAGTTATTCACCATATTAGCTAGTATTTGGAATGGAACCAATCTTTCCAATAGAGTTCGAAATACAAACATTAAGAACAGCACAGGAGATCATTCTGGATTTAAATGAGGCCCAAACTAACAGATTATAGAAAATTAATGGGCTAGATGAAATTAGGCTCTCGGCTCTTCAACAGACTGCATTAATTCAACAGGTAGAGAGAAAAATGGCATGATGCCCTGATCAAAAAGGAAATTTTCCATGAAGGAGAGTGGGAACTCCTATCTGACTCCAAGTTTTAGGATTTTCCACGAAAACTTCAGACTCGATGGCTGGGACCGTATGAAATCTAAAAAGTGCATGACAATGGCACCATTACTTTGACTACTATTAATAGATTTGGACATCCCTTTAAAGCAAATGGTCACCGAGTGTGACTGTACCATAAACTGCTTACTCGAGAATCCTTTTACCAACAGCTCTGGGAAGATTCTGATATGTAGATTCTTGCTTAGGAAAATAATCCTTCCTCGGCATTGGTTCGCTAAACAATTTCTTTGTTCTTAGATTTTGTACATAAATTTTTTCTTTTCTACTTGTCTAAACTACTTTCTGTACAAATTTTTTCATTTCCGTATTATTTTGCATTTTGTTGTTCCTTTCCGAAGGAACGTCATTTTCGCCTTTTTGTTGTTCCTTTCTAAAGGAACAACACTTTTTCATTTTGTAGTTCCTTTCCGAAGGAACAACATTTCCGCTTTTCTACTATTCCTTTCCGAAGGAACAACACTTTTTCATTTTACTATTCCTTTCCAAAGGAACAACTTTTTCACCTTTTTGCTGTTCCTTTCCAAAGGAACAACACTTTTGCATTTTACTGTTCCTCTCCGAAGGAACAACATTTTTGCCCTTTTGGTATTCCTTTCGGAAGGAACAACACTTTTGCATTTCTCTGTTCCTTTGTAAAGGAATAACATTTTCGCCATTTAGCTATTCCTTTCTAAACGAATAACACTTTTGCATTCTATTGTTCCTTCCCGAAGGAACAACATTTCCACATTTTTTCTGTTCCTTTCTGAAGAAACAACACTTTTGCATTTTTCTTTTCCTTTCCGAAGGAACAACATTTCCACCTTTTTGTTGTTCCTTTATGAAGGAGCAACACTTTTGCAGTTTGCTATTCCTTTCCGAAGGAACAACATTTCCGCCTTTTTGCTGTTCCTTTCCAAAGGAACATCACTTTTGAATTTTGTTGTTCCTTTCCGAAGGAACAACATTTCCGCTTATTTTCTGTTCCTTTTCGAAAGAACAATACTTTTGCATTTTCTTGTTCCTTTTCAAAGCAACAACATTTCTGCCTTTTTGCTGTTCCTTTCCGAAGGAACAACACTTTCAGTTTTTACTGTTCGCGTATGAAGGAACAACATTTCAACCCGTTTGTTGTTCCTTGCCAAAGGAACAATACTTTTGCATTTTTCTGTTCCTTTCTGAAGGAACAACATTTCTGCATTTTCGCTGTTCCTTTCCAAGGGAACATAACTTTTGTTTTTTTGTTGTTCCTTTCCGAAGGAACAACACTTCCGCATTTTGTTGTTCCTTTCTAAAGGAACAACATTTCCGCATTTTTGTTGTCCCTTTCCGAAGGAACAGTACTTTCATTTTTTTCTATTCCTTTCTGAAGGAACAACACTTTTGCATTTTGTTGTTCCTTTCTGAAGGAATAGCATTTCTGCATTTTTGTTGTTCCTTTCCGAAGGAACAACACTCTCCCATTTTGTTGTTCCTTTCCGAAGGAACAACATTGCCACATTTTTGTTTTTCCTTTTTGAAGGAACAACATTTCTACATTTTTTTCGTTCCTTTCCGAAGGAACAACACTTCCGCGAGATTGTTTTGTCATTCCTTTTAAAGGAACAACTCTCCTTCGCAATTTTTCCTTTCTGCCATTCTTTCCGAAGGAACAACAGTTTCGATTTCGGATGATCTTGCGTTGTTCCGCTAAAGGAGCGGTAATTTATTTTGTGCTTGCTTTATTTGTTGTTTCGTTTAAGGAACAATTGTTGTTCCTCTTAAGGAACAACAATTTTTAGTGTATTTTTTTCTTTTCCTTGTTGTTCCTCTTAAAGGAACCACGGTTTTTGCGTGCAAATGTTCTTTTACTATCCTTCTTAAGGAACAACAGCTGTTCCATCTAAAGAACAACACTTTTTGAGTGCATTTTTTTGTTTTTTGTGTGTGTGTGTGTTTCATCATTTAGAGGATTTTTGTGAATGATGGTTCATTTAAGGCACAACTATACATTTATGCAAGAACACAAAAACTAGAGGATAGTGAAATCAACAAACCAAAGAAAAATCGTTATCTTTAGTGAAATCGCTTGGAATCGATAAGGAAAAGAGGAAAGGACACAACTATTTATATCACTTTGTTGTCTTTATTTTCACTAAAACCAATTTGATTGATTATTTTTATCATGTTGGTTCTTTCTTAAATCTTCATAATTCTATTTAATTACTATTATTGAATAAAAATAAGGGTATATTTTCCTCTATTGAGATGTTCAGGCTTCTTCCACCATCCCTACTCTTAAGGTGTGTTGATCCATCCTCTATATATAAATAGGAAAGTGCTATACAAAAGTAAAGAAAAAAAGAGAAAAATATATATCTATATGATTACTAACATGATTTGTCAGATGAAGGACAGGGGTCTCATCAAGAGCTAGCCTACCATGATCATAAGGAACCAAGTGAAGTTGCATTCCCACTATGGCCACCACACCAAGGATATGATCAAAGAGGCATATCAAAAAAATAGAAAAAGTCCTTGGAATAGGAGGTTTCATCACGAGCCAGCTTGCCCACCTTTCACTCCTTCCTGGTGAATGGCATTGTGATTCATCTTGTTACCAAGCCAACACAATGGCCTCCGTGTTGACATCGCACAACACTTTCCTAGGAATTCACAAAGGATTATGGTTCCAAGGGTGAAACAAGCAACTCTGTCAAGGTTATGGACACTTGTGGGCAACATAGCTATGTTGATGTTATTGAAGTCATATTTTTCATACACCAATAGTCATTATAAACCCTTTTTCTTATATCTTTATATTGATTTTGTTAGCCTCCTGCTGCAGTAGGTTACTCATATTTCATGATTGACATTTTACAGACCAAATATGTCATATTTTTCATGCTGCAATGCTCCATATTTGTTAAACAGTCACCAAGCAAAGAAGGCTACTCAGCGTTCATCGAACTGCTTTCCAAATTTTGAGAAGTTATTCCAGTTTTGTACAATTTTCAGCTAAAGGGAGGTCCAAACAGCTTAATCTTGGTCTCCCTAGGTTTCAATTTCCTGTTTTAGAATATAGAGGATGAAAATCTATCCAAACAGCTTAATCTTGGCAGATCCTTAGATAGATAGAGAATCAAAGGAGCCCAACTACTTAATCTGGGCCCTTGGAAGAAAAAAGGGTAGTTTGTAGATAGGAAGGTACAAAAAGAAAAAAATTGAAATTATGGGTCTGCAAGTCTAAGTGCACCCAAACCAAAAGAAGAAAAATGTTAGGTAAGTAGGCTGGGTAGGTAGTTTTGAGGTTGCAGAATCTTGATTGCTGATCAGTTCCATGTTTTCAGGGTGTCATCTCTACTCAGAACACAATCACCAGGTAGTTTTATGTGAAAAAACTCAAAGCAGGCATAACTAGCTTCCTCTCTCCATCTCCCCCAAATCATTAACTAATTTCCCCAAAAAGAGGTCAAGATCTTCTTGATACCTCTTAGTTTCGTCATTTTCATGTCATTAGCTTGGGTGAAGATCTGCTTCACTCAAAGAAAATCCATACTCTCTTTGTAACGTTCTATCTCCCCTTTTCAAGCCTAAGATTTCTAAAACTTAGCACTTTCTTGTCATCTCCATATTAACTACTAACACTATTATCTAACTCCCTCTATTTTTCCCATCCCCCTACTAAAACTATGTAGATAATCCCCTTATGTAAATATCCCCTCCCCCTGGTTGAAATATAACCATAAATACTTCACTTGGAATTACTAAGTCACCTGGACTTTAGTAAGAACCCTCCCTCTGCAAGAATTCCCACTCCCAAGTGTATGGACCCCTTCCAAACACTAAGGGAACCCTTCCCAAATGCTAAATAACCCTCCCCGTGCATTCTTCTATGAAAAATATCAATGTCTGTTTGATAAGTTATCACCGCGCCAACACATTTACCCATTTTCTAAAGTTAAAAACCCACCACACCGCGAAAAATTTAGCCTTTATCGCGCGCGCAACTTTGCTAAACCCCGCACAGCTCCTTTTCCAGTCCACCGTCGGATCACTGCCCCAAGATCCGACGGTCCTTGATCGCATCGCGGGCCCGATTACGGTGGTAGGTTATCGCCCGATGTCCGACGGTTTTCCCGTCGTACACCGGGACAGGTGGCGGCCTCCCATTGCATCGGGCCACCCCTGACAGAAACCACCTCCGTACCAAAGGCGGTCCGACGCACAGGGAAAACTGTCCTCCCCTCATATAATAGGAGTGCCACATCATACTGCCACGTCACCTCGCCCTGCCTGCGCCCAGTCCACATCATACTGCCATGTCACCTCGCCTTGCCTGCGCCTGGTCCACGTCATATTGCCACGTCACCCCGCCGTATTGCCACGTCACCTTGATGACGTCAGCATGCTAACGTCACATCCGTACCAAAGGACCCCACTGCTGATGTCAGCATGCTGACGTCATCCGCCGTACTGCTGATGTCATGCTGACGTTAGCAGCCAGAAAACCAAAAATTCGCGCAAGAGGAAAACTCGTGCTTCGGAGCTCTAAAATGAGAAACGGAGGCAGTTTTAGATGCGCGGTTAGCGCGAACGCGCATCACTACGGGAAATAGGCCATTTTGGGGAATCTTTAGGGAATATTTTGATTCCTTGGCCTGTTTTGCACCGAAAAGGTCCGAAATTGCCCGATTTTGCCAAATTAAACCAATTTGAAGACAGGAAGAGACCAGAGACAGAGATTAAAGAGTATCAGATCAAATCAACAGGGAAAAAGCACGTCAAAGAGTATCAACAACCGGCGGAGACCATCAATGTAGCGGCAAAGAGTATCAGCGAAGATCTTAACAGCGGCCCAAAGCAGGAGAAAATTAAATACCTTCCAGCAAAGTCAAAAAAGAAGGCGAGACCACTCAAAACTCTCAAATCATGGTTATTGCCCATTTAACTCGCACCAGAACAGAACTGCAGATCCCAAAGCACAGTTATTCCAGCAGTACTGCATCGAGGCTCCAAGGGCCACATTGCACTCCTTTTGATCCAGCTACCTTTGACACAATTTCAATAGATATTTACTTGCACTTAATTTTGGCACAATTCTAGGTTTATAAAGCTCTTTTGCACACCTGTTTTAGGTCAATTGTAATAAATAAGTTCGAGATATTTGCACTATAAACACAGCCCTGAACACTATATTACGGGTTCGTTGGTTGGTTGATTGATTAGTCAACAAGCTATCTCTAGCTGATTTTGCTCTAGGAGAGACTCGCACTGTAATATCTGGTAAGTTTCTATAATCAAAGACTGCTTATGAGCCTTGGAGAACGGATTGTTCACTGTGTTTATTGGTTGAAGAGTGATTATGGAATTCCCGTGCTGTTGCATAACTCAATAAGTGTTTCTTACCTCTATTTTCATTCATGAATTACGCTCTTAAATAGCAGAAAGAAAGATTAGCTTAGAATTTGTTTAAATACACTCTATGCTCAATTTCTGTTGTTTCTTTATGTTTTCCTTTGTTTAGGCATAAATATGAATTCCACATGGCTCATGTT